>JAAGEH010000514.1:0-11940 GCA_011751065.1 Lasiurus cinereus
CTATTTTATTTTAAATATATCTTTTTAAAAAAAATAGATTTTATTGAATTTTTTACAGAGAGGAAGGGAGAGGGATAGAGAGCTAGAAACATCGATAAGAGAGAAACATCGATCAGCTGCCTCCTACTGGGGATGTGCCCGCAACCAAGGTACATGCCCTTGACCAGAATCGAACTTGGGACTTTTCAGTCCACAGGCCGACGCTCTATCCACTGAGCCACACCGGTTTCGGCTAAGTGGATAATTTTGTATGGCCGGAGAAAGAGGTTATAAATATCCAAATGGCCCCACCCCTGGAAATGAATGAATGAGTGAATTTCAGGTGATATTATGAGCAATCTATTTGCGTCCAGTTTTACAAAAGCACCAATATCCAGACTGATGGTTCCTTCTTGGAGTCTCCCCACAAGTAGTGAAGTAGACAGGGCACAGTCCCCATTCCCCCCACTGTATAGACAGGAAAACCGAATCTCGTGCGGAGGATGCGCTCTGTGGCCACCAGGGACCGGGCTGGCCGGAGCCCAGTTCTTTGGTGTGGTCTGGGGTCGCTCTGTGCGTTCTGTGTCTCCCGAAGGCTGTGACACCAGAGTGTGACCTAACGAGCGCGTACCTGGCTTTCTCTGAACAGCAACATGGCAGTGTATACTGGAAAGCTGGGGCCAGTCGGGCGCTGACCAGCCTGTCACCAGGCCTCCCGTTACACGAGCAGCTGCAGGTAACTGGCCCGGATCGGGGAGTCAGAGAAACTTCTAGAGAGGGGACAGGAAGGCCCTGAGGTGGGGGGCTTTGAGTTGGAGTATAGGAAGGCGGCTGGGGTGGTGGTCCTGTAAGGCCTGCGCTGCCCCCTGCAGTGGGCATACCTGGTGTCTGGACACAGGGTCAGGTGCCAGCCGCCCTCCTCGCACGGCCCCTCCTGCCAGCCTGCCTGGCTCGTGGCCCCTTGGGAACCTCCTTTTGGGGCAGGATGCCCCCTGATGCCAGGCCGGCTCCGGCTTCTCCGCTCCGCCCCGGCTCCAGGCACCCGGCAGAGTGGCCCAAGTCCTTCCATGGAGCATCGCCTGTGCCCCTCGAGCATCCTCCCCAGAACCTTCCACCGCCAGCTTTCCGGGAGAGATCCCAGTGGGCTGGGCTGAGGTGTGGGCGTGATGGGCCTGCCCTTGGGTCTCCCAAGGCCACGTCCGGGGAAGAGGCGCCCACAGCAGGGCAGGATGACCGGCAGCCCCGGAGCCAGCAGGCGGAGCGCACGCCTGAGCCCCGGCCTCCTCTCCCCAGGCCTCTTTCTCTGTCCGCGACTGCCCGGTGTGGATGGACTCCAGCACCAGCGCCCAGTGCCGCCGGCTGGAGGCCACCGTGGGCGGCGCCCAGGCGCTCAGCTGCCTCACCGGCTCCCGGGCCTACGAGGTGGGCAGGTCTCCCCTGGGGCTGGGGGTGAGGCTGGGGCTCCGGTCCCTTTTCTCTGGGTGTCTGGGAGCACACAGCTGGTGGCCGGTCCCTGTGGGGGTCACACCAGGCTGTGTGTGGGGGTCACAGAGGAGCCGGGACGAGGCACTCTGGCCCCTGGTTCCGGTCAAGGCCGTCCAGCCTCCTTGTGCTGCCCATAGAGCAAGGCCCCTGCCCCCCATTGCGTTCCCAGGTGTGCACATGGATGTGCTCCTCTCACAGATGGTGGTGGAGCCTGCCTTTCAGCCTCTCCAACTCAGGTTTTGGGTAGTTTGGACGCTGAAAGGACTCAGTGCGTGTCAGACAGTAGAGTTACTGTCACAGTGAAAAAAGTAAAAGTAAAAAGGGTGCCTGTTTCCTCGGCCAAGGTCCCACCCCACCCACGGGTGGCTGTCATGCGACCCTCGCTGGAGTACAGGTTTGGGGGAGAGGGCCAACCCCACCCGGGCCACCTGAAGTCAGAAGGATGTGGGTGGGGAAGGTACCCCGAGTCCGCGGCTCAGGTATCCGTGATCGGAGAGGCGTCCCTGGGTGTCAGTGCCGAGCGAGGCTTTGTGGCTCAGGTGGTCAGCAGGTGCCAAGCATCTGAGGCCTTTGTCACGTCTTCACGGATGAACGCAACTCCAGAGCATGGGGTTGCTCATTGGTTTCTAAGAATTTGTCATCTTTTTCCAGCGATTCACAGGAAACCAGATCGCAAAGATTTACCAGCAGAACCCCGAGGCCTACGCACACACGGAGGTTGGTTAAACGTTCCTACTAGATTGACAGTCATAGTTGAATTCCTTTTCTAATAATGACCTTTAACAGAAATACATCTCATGTCTGCCAAAACCGGTTTGGCTCAATGAATAGAGAGTCAGCCTGCGGACTGAAGGGTCCCGGGTTGGATTCCGGTCAAGGGCACGTATCTTGGTGGCGGGCACATCCCCAGTGGGGGGTGTGCAGGAGGCAGCTGATTGATGTTTCTCTCTCATTGATGTTTCTAGCTCTCTATCCCTCTCCCTTTCTCTCTGTAAAAAAATCAATAAAATATATTTTAAAAAGGAGAACTAAACCAGCCCAAGGGGTTAAAAAAAAAGAAAGAAAACTGGAGCATCTTCTCGTGTGTGTGTGTGTGTGTGTGTGTGTGTGTGTGTGTGTGTGTAGCATTCAGTTACTTAGAGCAGCGGCCGCCAACCGGTGGTCCTCGGACCTCTGGTGGTCTGTAGGTCCGAAAGGTTGGCGACCGCTGGCTTGGAACATGGAAGTGAGTCAGATCTCGGTTTCCTTCTCTTGCAGAGAATTTCCTTGGTCAGCAGTTTTGCCGCTTCCCTGTTCCTGGGGTCCTACTGCCCGATTGACTACAGTGATGGTGAGTGAGCCTGCAGGGTGCTGGGCGAGTGCCCGGGCAGTGGGCACGCAGGCGGTGTGAGCCTTGTCAACCGGGGCGGGACCAGTCTTTCAGGCCTGTTATCTGCTGGCAGGCAGGGCGGGTGTTGGTTACCGTGCTGGTGGCAGACCACCAGAGCAGCTCGCTGCTGAAGGTCAGGAATCGGGGAGCAGCTTCGCTGGGTGATTCTGGCTCCAGATCGCTCGTGAGGGGGCCGTCCAGCTGCCGACCCAGGGCCGCAGCCATCTAAAGGCAGGAGGGGCCAAATCCGGTTTGGCTCAGTGGATAGAGCGTCGGCCTGCAGACTGAAGGGTCCCAGGTTCGATTCCCATCAAGGGCATGTATATTGGTTGCAGGCACATCACCAGTAGGGGGTGTACAGGAGGCAGCTGATCAATGTCTCTCTCTCATCGATGTTTCCAACTCTCTATCCCTCTCCCTTCCTCTCTGTAAAAAAAAAATCAATAAAATATATTTAAAAAAAAAAAAAGACTGGAGGGGCTGGAGGATCCAAGTTCACACACAGGCCTGTTGGTCAGAGGCCTCAGTTCCTGTGGGGGGGCTGGTGATGACAACACAGCTGGATTCCCCCAGGAGGGATTGACACCCTCATCTTGGAAGTGAGGTACCGTCACTTCTGCCCCAGCCTACGGTCGCACAGACCCACCCAGGTGTGGGGAGCGAGGACCTCACAGGCGTGAACACCAGGACTTGGGGGTGAGCCGGGGCCAATCGTGGAACCTGGCTCCCACAGAAGTCATTTATTGACTTACTTAAAATTTTATTTTTATTTTTTATTTTATTGATTTTTTTACAGAGAGGAAGGGAGAGGAATAGAAATTCAGAAACATCGACGAGAGAGAAACATCGATCAGCCACCTCCTGCACGCCCCCTACTGGAGTCGTGCCTGCAAGCAAGGTACATGCCCCCAACTGGAATCGAACCTGGGACCTTTCAGTCCGCAGGCCGACGCTCTATCCACTGAGCCAAACCAGTCTCGGCTATTGACATTTTTATTCACATTTGGTGAGCTTCTGGAATCAAAACCAGAACAAAGCCCAGCTGGCGTAGCTCAGGTGGTTGAGAGTCCTCCCATGCACCACGAGGTTGCCGGTTCAATTCCCAGACAGGGCACACACCCAGGTTGCAGGCTCGATCCTCAGTGAGGGGAGAGGGAGCATGCAGAAGGCTGCAGATCTATATTTCTCTCTCACCGATGTTTCTGTCCCTGTTTCCCTCTCCCTCCCTTCCTCTCTGTGAAATCAGTAAAAACACATTTAGAAAAAATAAAATACAAAGCTGAACAAAAGTAAGTGGGAAGACTGCCAGGAGGAGGGAAGGCTGGGGGAGGTACCGAAGGAACCCGTGGGTGAACCGGGGCTGCAGGATGACCAGAAGCAGGAGGAGGAAGTAGAGCAGGAGCCCAGACCCCGGGAAATGGCTGCAGAGCAAAGTGGGTGCTCTCAGCCCCAGGAATCCAGCTGAAGTGTTCGAGGGCATTATTAGAGTTTTCAGGGGGATAAAATGAGGTGATTAACGAGTGCCCCTTCCCTCAGCTTCACTCACAATGGGGAGAAGTAAAGGATCATAAAACTCAGATCAGCAGAACTCAAACGCGGAAGAGCCTGGGGGTGCGCCTGTGCTCCCCACCCCAACCTGAGGCAGAGTGCCCCTGGAGAAGGTCACCCCACTGCTCCTGTAGGCACGCCCCAGGGCCACCACCATCTTCAGCCTGGGCCTTCCGCTCCGCTCACCCGAGGAGTCACCTCCTCACTTACCAGCTGCCGCTCTGACCGGGGATGGAACCCCCAACCTTGGCATGTGGGGACGATGCTCTAACCCACAGAGCTGCCCGGCCAGGGCTGTCCAGTTGTTCTTAACCGATGGCTGGGCTGATCGGGTGTGAGTGTGTAAGGGTTTGTCTACTCCCCTTGTATGAGTCTCGCCCAGAACTGGGGTTCAGTGCAGTCGGGAGTTTCCGTCTCCCTCCCGCTAGAGGAAGCCAGCCAGGCAATCCGCCGCCCATCCTCTCTACGCGCGTGTCTTCGTACCTCAGCTTTTTGCAGCTCCCCTGGGTCTCTGTGAGCCCCTCTCTTTCCTTCTAGTTGTAGAATTTCCATCCCTGGCCCAGCCTCCTCCACCTGTGCTCCGGGTTCCACCCCGCCCCCATCCCGAGGAAGGCCTTAGGAGAAATAGATCCTGTTAGCAAAGACGGGGTGAGCTTGGTGATGAGCTGGAGGACGTTTAGGGGAGTCTGAACCTCTCCCTGAAGTTTGATGTGAGTGGGAAGTCCCTGAGGGCTGGGCCACATCAGCTGTGGGCTACCTCTGAGGAGACACCTTGAACTTTAGGGGACACCGAGCAGTTCCTTGTCAACATCCCAGGTCTGGGAGCAGCAGCTTTCCAGGGTAGCCTTGGCCGGGGGGCGGGGGGGGCTGGAGGGGGGAGAGGTGGATGGGGTGGGGAGGGGAGACCTGTTTCCAAGGGCCCGGCTGGCTGGTGCTGGCTGGGTCCAGCATGACCCGGGCACATGGTGTGCATCCCGTTGGTGCAAGTTTGCTGCGAGAGCATGATGCGCTCGCTCTCCCAGATCTGTGCGCTTCTGCAAGATGTTTCTAGCCGAGACCAGTTTGGCTCAGTGAATAGAGCGTCAGCCTGCGGACTGAAGGGTCCCAGGTTCGATTACGGTCAAGGGCATGTACCTTGGTTGCCGACACATCTCCAGTGTGGGGCGTGCAGGAGGCGGCTGATCAATGTCTCTCTCTCATCGATGTTTCTGACTTTCCCTCTCCCTTCCTTTCTGTAAAAAAATCAATAAAATATATATATATAAAAAAAAGATGTTTCTAAATCTTGTTTCCCGCCTTCCGTAGGTTCTGGAATGAACTTGTTGCAGATCCAGGACAAGGTCTGGGCCCGGGCTTGCCTTGGTGCCTGTGCGCCCCATTTAGAGGAGAAGCTCGGCCCCCCGGTACCATCCTGCTCCGTTGTGGTAGGTCCTCTTTCCAGGGACGTGTCTCCTTTAAGAGCTGGCGGGAACCAACTTTTCTTCCCAGACACCAGGACATCTCATCGTTTATTTTAGAAGTTTTTTTTTTGTTTTAAATATAGTTTATTGATTTTTTCCAGAGAGGAAGGAGAGGGATAGAGAGTTAGAAACATTGATGAGAGAGAGACATCGATCAGCTGCCTCCTGCACGCCCCCTACTGGCGTTGTGCCCGCAACCAATGTACATGCCCTTGACCGGAATCGAACCTGGGACCTCTCAGTCCGCAGGCTGATGCTCTATCCACTGAGCCAAACCGGTTTCGGCTCATCGTTTATTTCAAACTTTCAGAACTCAAGGCAGGGGAAGGGGAAGAAAGCGTTGTCTTTCCCTAACCATGCTCTCTAGAGACCGTGCATCTGTTGAGAGGGGTCCCTGCCCTCTGGACCCATGGCAGTTTGTGGAGGTGCCTGAGGGCCCTCGTTCCTGGGGGGACCCTCTTCCCACTCTGCCTTTTGGGTTTATTTTCTTTAGATGGTTGACATCTGCATGAGTGTGTCCAGTTATTCTTTTTTTTTTTTAAATAAAAAGTTCATTTTACAAAGAGAGGAAGGGAGAGAGAAACATCTGTGTGTTGTTACATTTATGTATGCATTCATTGGTGGTTATTTTCTTTTTTCATCAATTAAAAAAAATATGTTGATTTTTTGCAGAGAGAAAGGGAAAGGAATAGAGAGTCAGAAACATTGATGAGACATCGATTAGCCGCCTCCTGCACGCCCCCTACTGGGGATGTGCACGCAACAAGGATACATGCCCTTGACCGGAATCGAACCCGGGACCTTTCAGTCTGCAGGTCAACGCTCTATCCACTGAGCCAAACCGGTTTCGGCCATTGGTGGTTATAAGTGCTCTGACCGGGGATGGAACCCCCAACCTTGGCGTGTGGGGACGATGCTCTCACCCACTGAGCTCCCCGGCCAGGGCTGTCAAGCTGTTCTTAACCAATGACTGGGCTGATCGGATGTGAGTGTGTAAGGATTTGTCTACTCCCCTTGTATGAGTCTCGCCCAGAACTGGGGTTCAGTGCAGTCGGGAGTTTCCGTCTCCCTCCCGCTAGAGGCAGCCAGCCAGGAACTCCGCCGCCTGTCCTCTCCATGCGCGCGTCTCCGTACCTCAGCTTTTTGCAGCTCCTCTGGGTCTCTATGAGCCCCTCTCTTTCCTTCTAGTTGTAGAATTTCCACTCCGCCAGCTTTCCTGTGGTTCTGGATGGTGTCCGTTCTGTCTTTGAGCTGTAGTTTTGAAATGGTTGTGCGAGGCAGCAGCTGAGGTGCTCACCTATGCCGCCATCTTGGTTTCTCTCCACCAGGGGCCTGTTTCTTCCTACTTCGTCCAGCGCTACGGATTCCCTCCGGGATGCAAAGTGGTGGCCTTCACTGGGGACAACCCTGGTGAGTCCCTGGGCGGGGGGATTGCTCTCCAGGAGCCTGCCTGGGTCCAGAGCCTGGCCTCTGTGAAGCCCTCCTGTGGGGGGCCCCTCCCTCCCTGGCTGTAGGCTCCACTGCTGAAATCAGCCTTCCAGGACTTGCCCCACCTGGGCCCTGCCTGTCCTCAGGAGTCCCGCAAGGCCACCTCCCCACCCTGGAGGAAACTGACCAGTGGTCAAGTCCTGCCCACCATCCCAGACCTGCCATTTCTGTTCCAAGCGAAACCTCTCCCTTCCTCTAACCCAGTGGTTCTCAACCTTCCTCAGGCCGCGTTCCTTGCATCCAGTTCCTCATGTGGTGGTGACCCCCAACCATGAAATTTTGCTACTGTTATGCATCATGATGAAAATAACTGCATTTTCCGATGGTCTTAGGCAACCCCTGTGAAAGGGTCGTTCGACCCCCAAAGGGGTTGTGACCCACAGATTGAGAACCACTGCTCTAACCCTTCCTCTGGAACTTGGTTTTGAGCCCCTGCCCCATCATGTGATCTGCAGGTGGGACTTATTCCTCATGCACACACCTTGTTTTCCTTTCAAAATGAAAATAAGTTCATTGAGTCTTCTTAGGAGCACATGTTAGTTCTTTTTATTTTAAATATATTTTATTGATTTTTTTACAGCGAGGACGGGAGAGGGATAGAGAGTTAGAAACATCGATGAGAGAGAGAGACATCGATCAGCCGCCTCCTGCATGCTCCCTACTGGGGATGTGCCCGCAACCAAGATACATGTCCTTGACCGGAATCAAACCTGGGACCTTTCAGTCCACAGGCCGACGCTCTATCCACTGAGCCACACGGGTGTCGGCAGTTCTTATACCTACTCTCGCAACTAAAAGAGTGTCCGGGAGGATGCTGGCCCGCTTCTAACCCCCTGGAAGTGTCTGCCTCCGGGCACGCGTGAGCTGAAACGAAAGCAGCTTTCTCTCCTTTTTCTTGGACTTTGGTTTCAGGGCGGTCCCTCCCTGAGTCTCATCTTCGGGCTGCTGTTGCTTTAAGTAACAAATTTTTTGCACCTTCATTAAAACAACAAGAATAGCTGAGACAGGTTTGGCTCAGTGGATAGAGCGTCAGTTTGCGGACTGAGGGGTCCCAGGTTTGATTCCGGTCAGGGGCATGTGCCTTGCTTGCGGGCACATCTCCACTGTGGGGCGTGCGGGAGGTGGCTGATCGATGTCTCTCTCTCATCGATGTTTCTGACTTTCTGTCTCTCTCTCTTCCTCTCTGTAGAAAATCAATAATATATATTTTAAAAAAAACAAGAATAAGCAGGCAGACTAACCAAAGCTGATGCTTTGGTTTTTTTCACCAGGGGTGCCTCTTTGTTGCTAGAAAGAAAGGTTAAATACTGACAAACCAAAGGAAGGATGTGAAAATCATCCATGAACAGTTAACATTGGGCTGGGACCAGCCACCTCCCTCCCCACTCCAAACCCCCCACCCACTGAGGCCTGACAGTGAAAGTGATGGCTGGCCTTCCGACCCTCTTTTTCCGTCCAACCGGCCAGGGCAGGCTTTTGTCCAACATGTGAATGGTTGTCTCAGGGCCCTTGTCCCAGCATTGACGCCCCCAGTCCACCATGCTGGAGGTGGGTGTGGCTTCCGGTGCAAGCGTTGAGATGCACACCCTGTGTTGTGTCCTGTCCTTGGACTCTCTAGGGCAGTGGTTCTCAACCTGTGGGTCACGACCCCTTTGGGGGTCAAACGACCCTTTCACAGGAGTCACCTAAGACCATCAGAAAATGCAGATATTTACCTCACGATGCATCACAGTAGCAAAATTTCATGGTTGGGGGGTCATCACCACATGAGGAACTGTATGCAAGGGTCGCGGCCTTAGGAAAGTTGAGAACCACTGCTCTAGGGCCTTAGAGGATCCATTCTCGGGGGGATTCCTGGACCCGAGGCTCTGACACACACTGCTGATGGCACCTCACCAGCAATGTCTGCGTCCACCTCTTCCCACATTTCTCCTTTCACTCATTCACTCATTCATTCATTCTCCCGATGTTTAGTGAGCATCTACTACGTGACAGGCCTTCCAGTTATCAGTGAACAAGGCTGATCAGGATCGCTGTGGGGGCCACATAACCCCGCCCTTTCCACACCCCTGGGCCAGGGGACGCCCTCACTCACGTCCGTCTTTTTCTGCCATATGTGTCCTGATGTCTTGATTGGGCCCCCTCAGTTCTTGGCACCCCTGGGGACCCCTGACGGCGAGTGGGGAGTGTGGGCTGCTTTCGGGAAGAGGTCCCAGCCCGAATCAAAGGCCCTGACCGCAGAGTCTCCACTCTCAGCCCTGGGACCTCCTTTGGGGACTTCCTGAGGCCTCAGCTCACCCTGTTCCTGCCTCTACCCTTCGCATGGGGGTTCAGGGCGGAGGTGGGGGCTGTGCTCCCATCTGGGGGTGGGGAGGCGATGGTCGTTGGCTCTGTGGCTCCCAGGTGCTAACCAGAGGCTCCTCCCCTCTCATCTTCAGCGTCGCTGGCAGGCATGAGGCTGGAGGAAGGTGACATTGCGGTAAGGTGACTGCTCAGCCCGCAGGTGGAGCCAGCTCTGTCTGCCCCCGGGGTCATCGTCCTGGCCTGGCCGAGGGCCTGCTGGTCTCAGAAGGCAGTGGAGGGAGGGGACAGGGAGACCCGCTCTGAGAAGGCCATTTGCCTTGGCCGAGTCCTCTGCCTGCCTTGACAGTGACCAGTCCAGCGGTCACAGTGGCAGAAGGTTCCAGCATTGGGCCAGAGCAGTGGTTCTCAACCTTTCTAATGCCGCGACCCTTTAATAGAATTCCTCACATTGTGGTGACTTCCAACCATAAAATGATTTCCGTTGCTATTTCATAACTATAATCTTGCTACTGTGATGAACTGTCATGTAAATATCTGATATGCAGGATGTATTTTCGTTGTTACAAATTGAACATAAGTAAAGCATAGTGATTAATCACAAAAACAATATGTAATTATATATTGTGAAATATTTCTTTCTAATTACGAATCAATGAAATGTTGTCTTGAATCATGGTGTAGCATGGGCAACAGTCTTCATAGGACAACAGTAAGCTACATGGCTACACTTTGCTACACCGAGGAGCGGTGTGTTGATTCCTAAGACCATGGGAAATAGGTGTTTTCTGCTGGTCTTAGGCGACCCCTGTGAAAGGGTCGTTCGACCCCCAAAGGGGTCTCAACCCACAGGTTGAGAACCACTGGGCCTGAGGGTGTGGGCTCCCCAGCTGAGAAAGGCAGACCTCACCCATGCCCTCCCGGGGTTAGTGGGAGAACCGCTTGGGGAACCAGCCACCACCCACACCCTTAGTTAGCCACAGTCCTGGTATGTTCTAGAAAGTCAGCCCCTGGGAGCCTGTCTCTGGGGAGCTGACCTCGGGCTCCTGTGGCACGGGAGGGTCAGGAGAGGTTTCTCCCCCCAAGTGGCGTTTACTGCGCGGTCCGCAGCAGGAGGAGGGCAGCGAGGGGGTCAGGGCTGGGGAGCTGGGCTGACACGGGGCCCCTCACCCCGCCCATCTCTCCCCAGATCAGCCTGGGCACCAGCGACACCCTGTTCCTCTGGCTGCGGGAGCCCAGGCCCGCGCTGGAAGGCCACATCTTCTGCAGCCCAGTCGCCACCCAGCACTACATGGCGCTGCTGTGGTAGGTGGGGTGGCGAGGACGGAGAGGCGGGCCCATTGGGAGCACCCCAAGTTGTCCCACGGAGCAGGCTCCTGTGGGCAGCTGGGACCCCGGCATTCCCTGGGTCCTGCTGACACAGAGCTGGGTGGGGAAGAACCCGGGACCTAGAGTCCCCCAAACCCGGGTCCGAAATCCATCCCTGCCAGCCCCATCCGGGGTGCTCAGCCTGTGTGTGGCCTGGGGCAGACGCCCTAGCGTGTGTGGGCCACGCCTGGCTCATGGAGGGAGGAGAGGGAGCGTTGACTTGGTACCGTGCTGACATGCTTGGCACGTGGTAGGTTCACTTCCTAGAGCAGTGGTTCTCAACCTTCCTAAGGCCGCAACCCTTGCATACAGTTCCTCATGGGGTGGTGACCCCCAACCATGAAATGTTGCCACTGTGATGCATCGTGATGTAAATATCTGCATTTTCCGATGGTCTTAGGCGACCCTGTGAAAGGGTCATTCAACCCCCAAAGGGGTCGCGACCCACAGGTTGAGAACCGCTGTCCTAGAGGAAGGGGGTGCGCTGAGCACGGCCCTTCAGACCCTTGCTGACACTCCGGAGAGGGGTTTCTGAGCCTCGACGCCCCGGGAACTGCTGGAGAGTATGTGGGTCTAGCCAATCTAGCCAGGCCCTCCCAGTTGTCCAGATGGTACCGGGTACAGAGTTCCAGCTCCCTGCCCCTCCCCTAGGGCCCCTCTGTGGCGGCCTCCTCTGTCCATAGCCCAAGAAAAGGGGGTTTGCAGGCGATTCCTAGGACCGGAGCTGGGCCTGGGACCGGAGGGAGAGCCCCAGATGCCTGCCATGCCACGGCTGGGGCTTGTGGTCCAGCCTGGCCTGCTGCTCCTCTTCTTGGCAACACGCGTGTCCGGTCGGCGAGCACTGGGACCCGCCGCTCAGGGCTGTGTGCTCTTCTGCAGCTTTAAGAATGGCTCTCTCATGAGAGAGAAGATCCGCGACGAGTCGGCCTCCTGCTCCTGGAG
>JAAGEH010000515.1:0-10341 GCA_011751065.1 Lasiurus cinereus
AAAAGGAATCCAAAGAGGACTACACCAAGACACATCATAATTAAAATGCCAAGAGCAAAAGACAAAGAGAGAATATTAAAAGCAGCAAGAGAAAAACAGTTCATTACCTACAAGGGAGCACCCATATGACTGTCAGCTGATTTCTCAACAGAAACGATGCAGGCCAGATGGGAGTGGCAAGAAATATTCAACGCGATGAATAGCAAGAACCTACAACCAAGAATAATCTATCCAGCAAAGCTAACATTCAGAATTGAAGGGCAGATAAAGAGCTTCACAGATAAGAAAAAGCTAAAGGAGTTCATCAACTCCAAACCAGTATTATATGAAATGCTGAAAGGTACTCTTTTAGAAGAGGAAGAAGAAAAAGGTAAAAGCCAAAAAATTATGAACAACAAATACATATCTATCAACAAGTGAATCTAAAAATTAAGTGAATTAAAAATTTGATCAACAGAATAAACTGGTGAATATAATAGAATCAGGAGCACAGAAAGGGAGTGGACTGATAATTCTCAGGGGGGAAGGGGTGAGGGGTGTACAGGGAGAGACTGGACAAAAATCATACACCTATGGATGAGATCAATGGGAGGGAGCTAAGGGCAGAGGGAGGGGTGGGAGCTGGGTGGAGGGGTGCTATGGAGGGGAAAAAAGAGAAACAAATGTAATAATCTGAATAATAAAGATTTAATTTAAAAAAATACTAAATTAGGTAAAACTAGATATTTGACAAAAATGCTCTATGCAAAAGATTCTAAATCCATATAATTATAAACTTATTTTTTTCCCTTAGCTATGGTTTTTTGTTTGTTTTGGTTTTTTTGCAGGTATTTTATTTTGTGGGTTTTTTTGTTTGTTTCTTTAGGAGGTTTTTTTTTGCAGGTAGTTTTTTTTAATAATTCTTTATTGTTGAAAGTATTACATATGTCCCCATGCTCCCCAATTGACCACCTCCAGCCCCCCTCCTGTCCCACAACCCAGGCCTTCAGCACCTTACTGTCTATGTCCTGGGGTTATGCATATATGCATACAAGGTCTTTGACTGTTACCACCCACCCACTCACCTTCAACTTCCCTCTGAGATTCCGCACTCTGTTACATGCTTCAATGTGTCTGAATCCACTTTTCATCAGTTAATTGGGTTACTTAGAGTCCACATATGAGTGCAATCATGTGATGCCTTTCTCTGTCTTATTTTCACTCAGCATGGTCCCAACACATGGTCTCAAAGAGTAAGAGATTCTTCTTTTCTGCTGCTGCATAGTATTCCATGGTATAAATGCACCACAGGTTTTTTTATCCACTAATCTACTGATGGGTACTTAGGTTGTTTCCAGACCTCAACTATTGTAAATAATGCTACAACCATGTTTCCCTGAAAATAAGACAGTGTCATATCAATTTTTGCTCTCAAAGATACGCTAGGTCTTATTTTCAGGGTATATTTTATTTCTCCATAAAGAAGAATACGGTACACATTTATTGTTGAACAAAAATAAAGGAAATTTATTACCTGTATAAGGTGCGATAGTAGTTGTCATCACAAACCAGCTCACTGATTGGCCGCAGTGCAGCTGGAGCTGTTCAGGCAGTGCAAGGTCTCTTTAAATCAGGAGTCAGATGCCTGATGGTAGCTTCGTGGGCCTTATATTCTAGGGAGGCCTTATGTTCGAGGGAGGCCTTATTATCAGGGAGGTTTTATTTTCGGGGGGATGCCTTATATTACAGTGAGAGGCAAAACTGGAAGTAGGTCTTATTTTCAGGGGATGACTTACTTTTGGGGAAACAGGGTATGAACATAGGTATGCATATATTCTTTCTGATTGGTGTTTCGGGTTTTGTAGGATATATGCCTAGAAGTGGGATCACTGGGTCAACTGGCAGTTCCATGTTTAATTTTTTGAGGAAACTCTATACTGTTTTCCATAATGATTGTACTGATCTACATTCCCATCAGAAGTATACTAGGGTTCTTTTTTCTCCACATCCTTGCCAGCACTTGTCATTTGGTAAAAGGTGTGAGGAGATACCTCATTGTCATTTTAATTGCATCTCTCTGACAATCAATGACTGTGAGCATTTTTTCATATGTCTCTTGGCCATCTGTATGTTCTCTTTGGAGAAGTGTCTAGTTAGGTCCTTTGACCATTTGTTAATTGGATTGTTTGTCCTCCTTTTGTTAAGTTGTATAAATTCCTTATATAATTTGGACATTAACCCTTTATCAGATATATCATTGCCAAATATGTTCTCCCATACAATGGGCTCACTTTTCAATATGTAGATTGTTTCTTTTGCTATGCAGCTTTTAGTTTTGATGTAGTTCCATTTGATTATTTTCTCTTTAGTTTCCACTGCCCTAGATGTATCTGTAAACATATTGCTATGCTAGATTTCTGAAATTTTGTTATTGTTTCTTCTATGATTTCTATGGTTTCACAGCACACATTTAAGGTGTTTTGTTTTGTTTTTAATCCATTTTCAGATTATTTTTGTGTATGGTGGAAGTTAGCAGTCCAGTTTCTTGTTTCTTTTCCTTTTCTTTCTTTCTTTCTTTCTTTCTTTCTTTCTTTCTTTCTTTCTTTCTTTCTTTCTTTCTTTCTTTTGCATGTATCTGTCTAATTTTCCCAACACCACTTATTGAAGAGACTGTCTTGACTCCATTGTATGCTCTTACCTCCTTTGTCAAGTATTGAACATAATGGCTTGAGACAATTTCTGGTGTCTTTGTTCTGTTCCATTGATCTATATCCCTGTTCTTGTGCCAGTACCAGACTATTTTTATTTAGGTGGCTTTATAGTATAACTTGAAATCTGGCATTGTGATTCCTCCTACTTTTTTTCTTTCTCAAGATTATTGTACCTATTCAGGTTCTTTTTTTATTCCATATAAATTTTGAGGAGTATTTGTTCTAGTTCTGTAAAATATGCTGTTGGGATTTTAATAGAAATTGCATCAAATCTGTAGATTGCCTTGGGGAGTATGGAAATTTTGATGATGTCGATTCTACCAATCCAAGAACACAGTATGTATATATTCTTTGACTTGTTTATATCTTCTTCTATCTTTTCAACATCCTGTAGTTTTCTGAGTACAAGTCTTTTGCTTCCTTGGGTTAGGTTTATTCCTATGTTCATTTTTGTCATTGTTGCAATAAGTGGAATTGTTTGTTTAGTTTCTCTTTCTGAGAATTCATTATTGGTGTATAAAAAAGCCATCAATTTTTGGTTGTTGATTTTGTGTCATGGTGCATTGCCAAATTCATTTATTAAATCTAGCAATTTTTTGGTGGAGTCTTTAGGGTTTCCTATATACAAAATCACATCATCTGCAAATAATAAGTTTTACTTCATCCTTTAGAATTTGGATGCCTTTTAGTTCTTCTTCTTGTCTGATAGCTGTAGCAAAGACTCCCAGTACCATATTATATAAGAGTGAAAAGAATGGACATTCCTGTCTTGTACCTGCTCTTAGCAGAAATGGTTTTAGTTTTTGCTCATTGAGCATAATGTTCACTGTAGGTTTATCATATATGACCTTTATCATGTTTAGATATGGTTCCTCTATTACCACTTCACTGAGAGTTTTTATCAAAAATAGGTGTTGGATTTTGTCAAATGCTTTTCTGCATATATTGACATGACCATGTGATTTTTGTCTTTCAATTTGTTTATGTGATGTATCACATTTATTGATTTGCGAATACTGTATGAACCTTGCATCCCTGGAATAAATCCCTCTTGGTTGGTGTATGATCTTTTTAATATATTGCTGCATCCGATTTACTAATATTCTGTTGAGAATTTTAGTAGAGATGTTGGCTTGTAATTCTCTTTGTAGTATTTTTATCTGATTTTCAACTTAGGATAATGATGGCCTCATAAAAAGAGCTTGGAAGTGTACCTTCCTCTTGGATTTTTTGGAATAGCTTAAGGAATATAGATGCTAGTTCTCCTTTCAATGTTTGATAAAACTCCCCTGTGAAGCCATCTGAACCTAGGTTTTTATGTGCTGGGATTTTTTTAAATAACTGCTTCTATTTCATTAGTTATTATAGGCCATTTCATCCCCATTGTCAAGCTTGTTGGCATATAGTTATTCATAGTATTTTCATACAATTCTTTGTATTTCTGTGGTGTCAGTGATTACTTCTCTGCTTTCGTTTCTGATTTTATTTATTTGGATCTTCTCTCTTTATTTCTCTTTGATAAGTCATGCACATGGAAAAAAAACAAAGCTGATGTAGCAATACTCAGGTTAGGCAAAATAGACTTTAAAACAAAGGCCATAACAAGAGACAAGGAAGGCCACTTCATAATACTAAAGGGGATGATCCAACAAGAAAATATAACGCTTTTAAACATATATGTACCCAATATAGGAGCATCCAAGTACATTAAAAAACTCTTGAACATTAGGAGAGAGATTGACAACAATAGTCATAGTGGGGGACTTTATCACCCCACTGACATCACTGCATAGATATTCCTGACAAACTATTAACAAAGAAACAGAGGATTTAAAAGCACACTAGATCAGATGTATCTAACCAATATTTACAGAACATTTCACCCCAAAGCAACAAAATATGCATTCTTCTCAAGTACACGAGGAACATTCTTAAAGAAGACCATGTTAGGGCACAAAACATGTCTATACAAATTTTTAAAAAATAACATAAAACCAAGTATCTCCTCAGATTACAATGGAATAAAGTTAAAATCAAATACAATTTAAAAAATTCAAAAACACTGAAATACATAAAGGCTAAACAATGAATGGGTTACAATTTAGATCAACAAGAAATTAAAAACTTCTTGGAAACAAATGAAAATGAACACAACCACCCAAGACCTATAAAACATGGCAAAAGCAGTCTTAAGAGTGAAGTTCATAGCACTACAGGCCTACTTCAAGAAACAAGAAAAAGGACTAATAAACTATCTAATCCTAAAACTAAATGAATTAAAAAGAGAATAGCAAGAAAACCTTGGAGGAAGCAGAAGGAAGGAAATAATAAAGATCAGAGCAGAAATAAAAGACATAGAGACAAAAAAAAAAAAAACCTGAAAAAAAGTACAAAAGATCAATAAATCCAAAGGCGAGTTTACTTTATAAAAATAAAAAAGATCGATAAACCTCTAGCCAGAAACATCAAGAAACAAAAAGAGAGGACCCAAATAAATAAAAACAGAGGTGAAAGAAGCAATATAATAAGATACCACAGAAATACAAATACTATGAACAAATATATGCTAACAAGCAGGACATTATAGATGGAATGGACAAATTCTTAGAAATATACAATCTCCTAAAACTCAATCAGAAAACATGAGGAGGTCAATAACAACTGATGAAACTGAAGCACTAAACAAACTTACAGCAAACAGAAGTCCTGGATTGAATGGATTTACAGGTGAATTTTACCAAACATTCAAAGAACTAACAACTATCCTATTCAAACTGTTCCAAAAAATTCAAGAGGAAGGAACACTTCCAAGCTCTTTTTCATTTTTGAGTTTTATTCTTTTTTTAAGTAACTATTGTTCAGATTATTACAAATGTTCCCCCTTTTTCTTCCCATAGTTCCCCTCCATCCCATGCCTTTATCCCCGCCACAGTCCTCATCCATAGGTGTAAGATTTTTGTCCAATTTCTTCCCACATCCCCCGAGAATTGTCAGTCCACTCCCTTTCTATGCCCCTGATTCTATTATATTCACCAGTTTATTCTATTTATCAGATTTTTTATTCACTTGATTTTTAGATTCATTTGTTGATATACATTAGTTGTCACTTTGTTGTTCATAAATTTTATCTTTACCTTTGTCTTCTTCTTCCTCTTCTCACACTGACCACTAGGTACAATGGCTCCTGGATCTCCAAGGAGGTGCAAGTCAGCTACTGCCTGAGGCTACCTAGCAGGAGCTACAGCAACATCTGCAGATTTCTCTTTGTTTGGGGTTTGGAAGTTTTGGGGCTGTCTGACCCAGCTTCAGTTTGTTAGGTTAAGCTGTAAAAGGGCAGGCTATTCATATGCAAAAACCGTTGCATACAGCTTGGGTAGGTTTGTAAATTAGGTGGGGTGTGGTCTCAGGGAATCACCAGTGTGTAGCAAACAGTGATAGCTGCCAGTCAGCCATCTCTGTGTCTCCACATCTCCACATCCCAGAGCAGTAAACAATAATTACTGTGAGCATCTCTGCAAGAAAGCCACCCTCACTTTCCGACCTGATGGCAGACAGTCCACCTTCTTCCCGTAAGAGTCTGGATCAAAGTCTCGCTGAAACTGGAGTTCAGAGCAGTCAGGAGCTTGTATCTCCTTCCTGACTGAAAACAGCACACCCAGTCACCAGCCCAATTTGAGTGCCTCTATACCTCTGCTTTTCCATGCCTCTACACGTCCTACCCCATCTCAATGTCCTTTTTTCCTTCCTTTCTAGTTGTATAACTTCTACTCAGCCAGCTTTCCCATGGTTTGGAGTGATAGTCGTTTTGTCTTTTAGTTGTAGTTTTGGTGTGGTTGTGAGAGGCAGCTTGATTTCTCTCCAAGCTCTTTTTATGAAGGCAGCATTATCCTAATTCAAAAACCAGATAAAGACTCGACAAAGGAAGAAAATTACAGGTTAACATACCAAATGAACACAGATGCTAAAATCCTCAACAAAATATTAGCAAATAGAATCCAGAAATACATTAAAAAGACATACACAGAGACAAAATGGCAGTGGAATAGATGTGTCCCAAGCCTTATCCTGGAGCAGACAGAACAAGCAACAAATCAAATAACATTCACCCTGAATTGGCAAAGTAGACACACTTGGTGATATAATCCACAGCTGGGAAGGGCAGAGGACACCTGGAGAATGATAAAATCAGGAACCTTGCCTGGAGAGAACTATGAGACCTTCAAGCCCAGAGTCAAAGGGAAACTGCACAGCAATGAGGTATGTCCCTTGGGACAGGCACAGAGTCATCCTACTGTGGGAAGGAGGTCCACAGGATTGCTGGTGGCAGGGGATTATAGATCTGGGTCCACAATCATGAGAGAAGGGACCCCAAAAGGGCATTCTGGATGGCTGCCCAGAGTGCACCATGTAGGGAGAAGATGAGTTTGCATAGTCACAGCTCTTTCCCCTCATTTTGGTCGTTGCTTTTGTTTACTGAACTCAGTTCATAGGACCTTTCAGATATAGACACTCACCCATGGCTGAAGTTTCAGGAAGAGGTGCGGGACTTTTGGAGTCTGGGGAGAGGTTGGGGAGAGAAGAGGGTCCATGAGAGGTGGCCATGAGTGTGACATTGAGTCATAACTGATATGCGTGACATAGTTATTTTCTCCTGAACAGATGGCCCTCTCTGCAGTCTCAAAGCAACCAATACAGCCATACCCAGACTACATCCTGAGTGGCAAAAATTATAATAATTTTTAAAAATATATTTTATTGATTTTTTACAGAGAGGAAGGGAGAGGGATAGAGAGTTAGAAACATCGATCAGCAGCCTCCTGCTCACCCCCTACTAGGGATGTGCCACAACCAGGATACATGCCCTTGACCAGAATCGAACCCAGGACCTTTCAGTCCGCAGGCCGACCCTCTATCCACTGATCCAAACCAGTTTCGGCAATAATAATTTTTTTAAAAAATCTGAATAGTCCCTGAGAGTCCACATGGGCTGGCCTAAAGAGACGCCTTCGGTCCCAGCAACTGGAAACTGAGAAGCCACAGAGAGTACAGAAGAGTGAGATCTTAAACTAGCCAAAGGAAGGATACTAAAGGCCTGGTGCACAAAATTCATGTATGGGGGAAGGTGTCTTTCAGCCCAGCCTGCTCCCTCTCCAATCTGGGACCCCTTGAGGGATGTCCGACTGCCCATTTAGGCCTGGTCCTATCGGGCAGTTGGAGATCCATCTCACAATCCAGGACTGCTGGCTCCCACCTGCTCACCTGCCTCTTTCCTGATTGCCCCTAACCACTTCTGCCTGCCAGTCTGATCACACCCTAACTACTCCCCTGCCAGCCTGATTGATGCCTAACTGCTCCCCTGCCAACCTGTTTGCCCCTACTGCCCTACCCTGTGGGCCTGGTTAGCCCTAACTGCCCTTCCCTGCAGGCCTGGGCACCCCCAACTTCCCTTCTTGGTCGACCTGGTCACCCTTTAACTGTCTACCCCTATAGGCTTGATCACTCCCAACTGCCCTCCCTTGCAGGCCTGGTCCCTTCCAACTGCCCTCCCCTCCTGGCCATATTGTGGCAGCCATCTGTGTCCACATGGTGCAGGATCTTTGACCACATAGGGGCACCATCTTGTGTGTTGGAGTGATAGTCAGTTTGTATATTACTCTTTTATTAGATAGGATAGAGGCCTGGTGCACAGGTGGGGGCCAGCTGGTTTACTCTGAAGAGTGTCCTCAGACGTGAGAAGATGGCGTCATAGGTAAACACCTACACTGCTGCCTCGCACAACAATTTCAAAACTACAACTAAAAGACAGAACGGACATCATCCAGAACCACAGGAAAGCTGGCTGAGTGGAAGTTCTACAATTAGAGGGAAAGAGAGGGGCTCACAGAGACCCAGAGGAGCTGCAAAAAGCTGAGGTACGGAGACGCGCGCATGGAGAGAGCGGGTGCCGGAGTACCTGGCTGGTTTTCTCTGGCAGGAGGGAAACGGAGACTCTCAACACTAAACCCCAGATCCAGCCGAATCTCATACGGGGGGAGTTTGGACTGTGAAAAGGGAGAAGTGCACGGAAATTTAGGGGAGTCGCAAAAGATCAAAGGCCTGGTGGCGCACACGGCACTGCGCACAGGACAGATTGCTGATTGTGCCACTGGCTTTCACGAGTGGGCGGGAGACAGACCCTCCCAACTGCGCCACTTCTGACTCCACTAAGCCCCTGTTTCGGGCGAAACCCTGGAGACCTAGACTCCTGTGGTCCTGGTGCGCAGGGGAGCTGGAAAGGCAGAGGTCTAGAGCCACTGTGGGCGCGCACACACAAGGACCATTCCAGTGATTACCCAGTCACCTAAGACTCAGAGGCCGTGGAGGGCGGGGCCGACTGGAAGGCAAGGCGGTCCCTTAAGCCCTGAGACTCCACCCCTCCCAAGCTCAAGAGAGGCTTCTTCGGTTTTGCAAGTCTGGTATCATAAGGCTGAATCCAACACAGAAGTTCTCCCGGCATAGTGAAAATGCCGAGACAAGGGAAGGGATTACAAACAAAAGAAATGGAGGGAAAAAACCGACTGGATATAGAGTTCAAAACCATGCTTATAAAGTTTTTCAAGAATATGCTAGAAAAGATGGATAAATTTAGTGAGATCCAAGAGGAGATGAAAAAGGACATACTAGCCGAGACCGGCATGGCTCAGTGGATAGAGCGTCGGCTTGCAGACTGAAAGGTCCCAGGTTCGATTCTGGTTGGGGGCATGTACTTTGCTTGCGGGCACATCTCCACTGTGGGGTGTGCAGGAGACGGCTGGTCGATGTCTCTCTCTCATCAATGCTTCTGACTTTCTATCTCTCTCCCTTCTTCTCTGTAAAAAATCAATAAAATATATTTTTTTTAAAAAAGGAAATACTAGAGACACTGACTGAAATAAAAAATATTATACAGAGTCCTAACAGCAGACTAGAGGATGGTAAGAATCAAGTCAAAAATTTGAAATATAAAGAAGCAGAAAACATTCAACTGGAAAAGCAAGAAGAGAAAAGAATCCAAAAATGTGAAGATAACGTAAGGAGCCTCTGGGACAGCTTCAAGCGTACCAACATCAGAATTGTGGGGGTGCCAGAAGAAGAGAGAGAGCAAGATACTGAAAACCTATTTAAAGAAATAATGACTGAAAACTTCCCACATCTGATAAAAGAAATAGACTTTTTTACAAGTCCAGGAAGCACACAGAACCCCAAATAAAAAGAATCCAAAGAGGAGCACACCAAGATACATCATAATTAAAATGCCAAGAGCAAAAGACAAAGAGAGAATCTTAAAAGCAGCAAGAGAAAAGCAGTTCATTACCTACAAGGGAGCACCCATACGACTGTCAGCTGATTTCTCAACAGAAACAATGAGGCCAGACGGGAGTGGCAAGAAATATTCAACGTGATGAATAGCAAGAACCTACAACCAAGAATAATCTATCCAGCAAAGCTATCATTCACAATTGAAGGGCAGATAAAGAGCTTCACAGAGAAGAAAAAGCTAAAGGAGTTCATCAACTCCAAACCAGTATTATATGAAATGCTGAAAGGTACTCTTTTAGAAGAGGAAGAAGAAAAAGGTAAAAGCCAAAAAATTATGAACAACAAATACATATCTATCAACAAGTGAATCTAA
>JAAGEH010000516.1:0-11752 GCA_011751065.1 Lasiurus cinereus
ATCCTAAGACCACAATGAAATTAAAACCAGAAACCGGTAATGAGAAGAAAAAAAGAATCAAATGTCTGGAAATTAAACCATACATCCAAATAACCCATAGATCAAAGAAATCACAAGGGAAATTAGCAAGAAAAGTACATGTCAACACATAAGGATTCGAGGAAATGGTGCTGCAGGAAGGAACCCCGTGTTCTGTCTACAGAAAGAAGCTCTTCCAAGACGGCTCAGCCCGGTGGTCAGTGGCTGGCTGTCGGCAGATCTCAGCTCCTTGCCATGCTGACCTCTCCACCGGCTGCCTGAGTGTTCTCATGACCTGTGGCTGGCATCCCCCAAAGTGGGCCGTCCACGTTGTTTTTAAGGTGACCTTGCCCGGAGCAAGATGGTGTCAGTCTGGAGGCCAGGTGGGCAGCTTCACTGATGCCCATGCTCCCAAGTTTGTGCCTTTGCAAAATTCAACATCCATCACCTCACATGTAGAGCATGAGAATGCACGGAATTTTCCGTTCCGTGGTGGGGTTAGAATTAACAAGGAGAGGCAGCACCGTCCAAGCTAAACAGAACGGTGGGCCAAGCAAGCCCACTCCTAAACATACAGCGGACAGGAATGTTTACACATGTTCCAGAAGACAAGGACTAGAATGTTCGCTGCAGCCAGTTGGGAAACCATTCAAATGCCAGCTGACAGCAGAATGGATACATGGTGGTATTTCCGCATATGGAAATACTCTGTAGCAACAAGAATGAACAATGTACAACCAGGGCAACAATGTAAGGGAATCTCACCCAAAACACTGAGCCAAAGCAAACTAACCTATTCAATCTGTGACCTTCACTGGGGAGGAGTGTAAGAAGGAACTTGGGGACCTCTCAGCTGTGGGCAAATGTCCTGGTTCTGGTGGAGACGGTCACATGTGTGTGCAGTGAAATTTCAGTTTGTGCACTCCAGGTGCCCTGCTTGTATACTGCACTTAAATCAAAATGAAAAAAGAACGAGAACCCTTAGAATTAAGAAATATAACCCGATTTTTTTTTTAATCAATAAATGTCATGGGCCCTGGCAGAGTAGCTCAGGTGCTTAGAGCCTTGACCCAATATGCCAAGGTTGTGGGTTGGATCCCAGTCAGGACACATATAAGAATCAACTAATGAATGCATAAATACGTGCAACAAACTCATATTTCTCTCTCCCTTCCTCTCTCTAAAAATCAACCAATAAAAAATTTTTAATATTTAAAAATACAGAAATGAGTTGGAACAAAGCTCAAGGAATCTCCCCAAAGCATGTAGAAACCAAAAAAAGGATTGAAAAAATGAGAAAAATATCATTAGGAATGTGTGAGAAAACCACGAGATTTAAAATCCTTGCTCAGCCAGTGTGGCTCAGTGGCTGAGTATTGACCTATGAACCAGGTCACCATTCAATTCCTGGTCGGGGTACTTGCCTGAGTTGCGGGCATGATCCCCTGTGCAGGAGGTAAGAGGGTAGGGAAGGCATGCAGGAGGCAGCCAATTAGTGATTCTCTCTCATCATTGATGTTTCTCTCTCTCCCTTCCTCTCTGAAATCAATAGAAAAAAATTTTTAAAGAAAAACAACTACTAGAAAGACAGAGTTCTCCCCCAGCTCTGCTCTGATCTACTGACCTTGGCTCTGGGCACCACCCTCTACTGTTAGGTATGTGTAAGCAAAAGGGCCTCCCCTCACCTCCACACCCCACTCAGGGTTCTCACTTCAGGGCTCGCTCCCAATCTGGACGGGGATGCCCAGGACTGACGTGTCAGACACACGCTCTACCTGCCCACAGGGAACACCATGTTTGATGCAAAAGCTCAAGATGAACACAGGAAAAAGAGTGGGGTTTTTCCCAAATAAATGAACCAGCTCCTTTTTCAAATTGCACGAATTTAAAAGGGGCGTACATAGGTGTGGACAAACTCTCCTGGAAAGGGCTGGGCAATGACCAGCTCAGGCTCTGCAGGCTGTCCTTCCCTCCAGCTGCCCCCCTCTGCTGCGGAGCAGAGCAGACAGACCACACATCTGAACGAATAGGCGTGACTGCACCCCGTGATGTGTCATTTGTGGACACAGGGATTGGAACTGCGTATGATTTTCACGTAGCATGCAGTATTGCCTTTTGATTTTTTACAGCCTTTTAAAACTGTAAAAACCATTCTTAGCTCGGAGGCTGTACAACCTGGAGCGGACAGGACCTGGTCTGCAGGCCAGTTTGCTGACCAGTCCTAAGACACGACATTAACAAGACCAAACCTAAATTTCTCCTAGAACCAAGAATTCCAAAGCAGGTTATTGATGAGAACAGCCCTGGGCCCGATGCAGTACTAACAGGCAGGCCCCTCCTGCAGGGGGACTATGGCCTGGGCTATCCCCTCTACCCTAGGGACCCCTCGGCCCTGGGACCCCCATTTCACCCAGCATCCTCTCCGCCTGAGCACCACCCCTTGCTCCTGAACTAGCTTTGATCCTGACCCCTGGCTTGGGGCTGCTCCCGTGGGAAGCGATCCTGAGCTCGGCACAGACAGTAGTTTTCAGATCAAAGTAAAAAAGGCACTTGGGGGAAACGGGAAGCACTGGCCTTTGATACACAGAACCATTTGTTCCCACGTCCCTCCCGAAACCCCGCACCGAGGAACCTTTTCTTCAAATCCAAGAGCGAACTGTTCGGTCACCAACAGTACACTCACCAAACACGCGTTTACGCAATGTATTCTGAAATCAGTTCCACATGTTGCTGCGGACCATTTCCAGAAGCTGCCAAAGCTCATCTTTATTGATAGGCGATTTAATTCAGCTGACACCCTGCTCTTTGTGACATGTGCGCAAGGTTCAAATAAATCAACGCTCATGTCCTCAACCACGTCCCTGCGGAATTCCCAGAGTCTCCATGTCCTCACGTCCTGAAAAAGTCCAGTTCTCCGCCGGGTGTCCGCCAAGCCTGCAGGCCTGCGGCCGAGGAGGGGACCTCGCTCGTGGGACAGCCACGTGCCAGGCTGGGGAGGAACTGAGACTCCACGCTGCTCAGCTGATGGCCCGCGTGGGGAGCGGCCGTAGACGGTGCAATCCACCCTCCAGAGGGACGGCAGACAGGAAAACGCAAATGCCCCTCACACCGGTGTGAAGCCATTTGTACGGATCCCCCTGGAAGGAAGTGTGCTGGCACGGGTGGCATTGTGGGCAGAGCAGACAAACCAGCCGGTGCCAGGGAACAGGCCCACACGTCCTCACCTCGGTGCTGCCAGGCACCAAGCTGCTCACCTGTAGTGTCTCCCCCATCCGGCTGCCCTGCAACCAGAGGATGCTCAAGACACCTCTGCTCAGCGGCGGAATGTTCCAGAGCCCGGGACACCCTCAGTTACTGGGCCAGCCCAGGTGTCTGGGGGGGCTGAGAGACCCCACTGCCACCAAGCGGAGTGGGTAGTGATGTGCCCCTTTCTTCCTCACAGGGGGCCGCTGGCAAGGAGGGCCAAGTAGAGGCTCCTCTGCTGCCCGAGGCCAGCGCCGCCGCCAGCGCTAGGAGGAGCCGCTCCAGGACGCCTCCCCGGCCCTCAGCTTCTTGGTCTGCCCGTTGGGCCCGGGGGGCGGGCTCTTATGCCGCTTCTTCCGCAGCTGCTGCTGCAGCCTCTCCTCCTTCTTCTTCAGGTAAGTGGCCACGTTGTCAAAGCTGGCCTTGTACAGACTGCCGAAGCCCTCGTCCGCACCAGCAGCGCCTGCGCGGGAGGAGCAAGAGCAGATGGATGCCCAGTGGGATGGTGACGCAGGACATCATGAGACGGTGACGCAGGACATGGTGGGACGCCGCCTCTAACAGCGGGAGCTGGTGGGCCTGCCAGGCCCTCCTGCAACAGGGACTCCACCCAGCAACCACCCAGTCTCTGGACTTCTGGCACCTTCTCCAAGCTGACTCTCACGAGGCCCCCACTGGTAGCCGCACAGCTGGATCTCAGACTCGCTCCTTAGAGAACACAAACTTCCGCTCTTCCTGAGACCCCCTCACCTGGTGGGAACTCCACAGGGACCGACAGGGATCCGCAGGCCTGTGCCCCACAAACATGACCTTCATCTGCCCTACAGGAGCAACCTCCCAGCTCCCTCGGCTCCCCTACCCTTCGGTGATTTTCAAGGTCAACTGCAGCTCAGCTGTCCTCATAGCCTCACCGCCCTCACTGAATGCAGAGGCTGTCGGGGGGACCCATCTTCTCCCACTGCTCTCCCCTCTCCCCTTGGCCTGATTTCTTGCGAGCACCTAACCAGGGCTGTGGGAACCCTCAGCGACTCAGCAGCCCTAGAGACTGTCCTCACACCTCACCTCTAGGGTGTCCAGGGCTCTAGAACATTCCGTGCTCTCTAAAGCTCCCCCCGACCTGCACTGCAAGCGGGTGGCTTATCTGCAGAGCCAGCCTCTCAGAGAAAGGAAGCTCAGCTGGGGCCCAGCTGCGTGAGGTGATCTCGGCAGGACATGCAGGCCCCGCCCCAGCAGCAGGGACGGCAAGTGCCAGGCGGGGAGGGGCCTGTTAGTGATGCTTCCACCTGGGTCCCCAAAAGTCCTGCTGCAGGTCCACTTTCCCAGTGTGGCCCCCATAAATCCAAACAACCCCAAGCCTTCCACCCTAAGAGAAAGGATGGAATTTAACCCTGGGATCAGAGCCGACGAGCATGGAGAACACTGCATGGGGAACGTTTTGCATGGGGTACGTTTTGCATGGGGAACACTTTGCATGGGGAACGCTTTGCATGGGGAACGTTTTGCATGGGGAACGCTTCGCCTGCACACTGAGATCACTGCTCCTGTACAGAGACTCCGAATCCACGCTAGGCCCTCTCTAGAGCTCCCAGGAACCCAGGCTGGCTTTGCAAGATGTCTTCTGAGCATCAATTTCGTGACTGGAATGAAGGCACCCGAATTCCAGTGCTGAGCTACAAATCCCCCTTCAGACACTGTGCTTCAAGTCGCTCCCCAAGAGAAGCAGAAGGGAAAACAGCCAAGAGCTGTGTGACTGGGGGTCTGCCTTCTACCAGCACAGGCAGATGGGATCTCACCGTGTTCTCTCTCCGACAGGATCCCAGCGCAGCCACCTCAGCGTTGGCTGTGGGCCCCGTGACTGACAAGGCTCAAGGAACCCCAGTTTTGCTGCCCTCACTGAATGCAGAGGCTGTCGGGGGACCAGTCTTCTCCCACTGCTCTCCCCTCTCCCCTCAGCCTGATTTCTTGCGAGCACTGCCCTGGGCTGTGAGAACCCCGAGCGACTCAGCAGCCCCAGAGACTGTCCTCACACCTGACCTCCTGGCCCAGACACTGCCCGCCCTGTGGAGCCGCTCAGGGCCAGCTGGGGCCTTCGGGTGCTCCCACTCCCTCTGGCGCCACAGGGGCACTGGCCCTGCCTTGGGACCTGCCACCCCAGCTCTGAAGTCAGAGAGGCGGCAGCTGCTCTGACTCAGACCGCAGGTCACATGCAGCTCAGCTGTCCCGATGGTCAAACCTGGTTAGTCACACCGAGGTGTGGGTTACCGCCTCGGTGGCCCCGACAGGGACATACGCACGCACACCCCACATGCCCTATATTCTCGCAGCTTCCTACTGTGCACCACGTTCTAGAATCTGCTTTGTCGGATGTTACCCTGAAACGCAGCCGCGCCCTCACCTTCCAGCATGGCCCAGTGCCCACGGAGCTGCGCGCAGACTGTCTTCACCGTGGCATCTTCGGGCACAGGCTGGGGGCAAAGGGAAAATCTGCATCAGAAGGTGCTGCTGGCACATAATGGGCAGAGCTGCCAGGCCCGGACTGCGGGGCCTGGAAAGAGACCCTGGAAATAGACCCTGGAAATCTGTACATGAGACCAGGTGAAGCCACACGGCAGCCACATCTCGTCAGGATAAAACCCATGACAGGGGGGCTTGCTGGCACCTCACGTACTGGCTTGTCGGGTGTGACTTTATCTACGAAACCTGGCAGGCCTGACAGGCACCAGCGGGTGGCGTTCTGTCCTCTGCCACTTTGCAGATAAAAACCCCTGAAAGGTTCAGTGGCTCCTGTGGCCACTCGGCCAAGCGAGCGTCTGTGAAGCATGGAAAGGCACGCCTTTCCCGATCCTTCTCCCCGGCAGTCCTGCCAGACACGGGACAGGAAGGAGAGGACGCCCCCACTTTCAGGATGTGGGGCCGACTCAGAGAAGGTGCGGGGTTCACTCGCCCACAGCCCACACACCTTCCTCCGAACCCAGAGGCTCCTCTACCCAATGGGGCCACTGCCCCAGGCGCAAGGCCATGCTAAGCTGCAAACTTAAGCATGACACACCAAGTATTGGCTTCTCTGATTAAAAATAATAATAATAATAATAATAATAATAATAAAACTGTGATGCCAAAACCGGTTTGGCTCAGTGAATAAAGCGTCAGCCTGCGGACTGAAAGGTCCCAGATTTGGTTCCAGTTAAGGGCATGTACCTTGGTTGCAGGCACATCTCCAGTGGGGGGAGTGCAGGAGGCAGCTGATTGATGTCTCTCTCTCATCGATGTTTCTAACTCTCTGTCCCTCTCCCTTCCTCTCTCTGTAAAAAATCAATAACATATATTAAAAAAAAGTATGAGCACTGCAGACTCAGGACACTGGACAAGCTGGCCGGGTACCCAGCTCCCTTCCCCAAGGTCACAAGCCCTACGACCGCCCGCCCAGGGCACACCCTCTGACATGAAGGCTCGATCAGCAGAAAGGTGGGAGAGTGTGGCCCTGCCCCCACCCCAGGCTCAGGGGACAGCGGGCCCAGCAGACTCACCTGCCACTGGCCGTCCACAGGCCGGCAGAGCACAAGGGGGGCCTCGCGGCAGTCCTGCAGCACCCACAGCCCCCGGCTCTCCTCGAAAGCCACGTCCCACACTCTGTGCGGGAAAGCCAGCTGCTGCGTGTACACCAGCTGCTGCCTGCGGGCCTCCAGCTGGAAGATGTAGACCACAGGGACACTGCCCGCGAGAAAGACAGGGCGACCGTTACAACTCCCACCGCCCACCGCCAGCAGCTCAGCCTCAGCCCGGCCTGCCCCAGCCGGGACACAGTCCCCGCCAACACTGTGGTTGCAACTGCAAAAGATCCTGAGCTAGAAGCACCCAGCTGGGCGCTCCCGGACCCTGAGGTAAGGAACATCCGAGTCACCAAGTCCTGGGGTCACTTGTTACACAGCAAGGACAAACAATACAGAGCCAGGCCATTGCACCTGCAGGCAGCAGATAGGACACTTCCTAGAGGCACTCTCATCTTCTCCAAACCTGTGTCCTTATTTCTAAGATTAGAGGTGCTGTGCATGAAAATCCATGCCCTGGAAAGGGGTTCCCTCAGCCCGCCTGCCCCCTCTCACAGTCCGGGAGCCCTCAGGGGCAGGAGGCGACCAGGCCATCAGAGGAAGGAGACGCCCCCATCACACCTCTGCTGCTGCCACTGCCGGCAGCGCAAGCCTCAGTCGGGCCCAGGTTACCTGAGCCTCGGGCAGCCCTGGGCGGCTGGGCAGCTGCCATCCAAGGCTTGCCTGTGCCTCAGGCATCGGCTGGACAGCCACCATCCAAGATTTGCCTGCACCTCGGGCCAGCCCTGGGCAGGTGGGGGACTGAGGGGACTGGGGGACTCCAGAGGCAGGTGCACACCAGCCGCCCTGGTGAGGCCGAGGGTACCAGGCACCGCCATCTTGTGGCTGTGAGTGCCGCCATCTTTGAGGGCATGACAGTCAATTAGCATATTCCCTCTTTATTAGATAGGACAAGCTAAGATGCCCTCCCTAGACTTGTTATGAGGACAAGTGAGGAGCAGAGCACAGAGAAGATGCTCAGAAGGAAGCAGCTAAGGGCATTTGCTACCTAATCCAGGTGGGTCTACCGAGACCGCTCTCAGTGGGACTGACTGAGGCAGACTGTACCACATCGACCCTTAGGTGAGATTGATCACACACAAAAGACCCATCCGAGGCCTTGCTGTCCATTAAGCCAGTGGGTTTAAATCACTTATAAAAGACTGCCTGCCTACAGAACCCTCACCCACACACCACAGCCACTTCAGGGAGACACATACCCCGCCCCCAACTAACCCTCCCGATTCAGGAGACAGGATGTGGGGCCAATGGGACAACCCATGCGCTCCCCCCCGTACAGGCTGGAGGGGCCAGAAGCAGTGCGCTTACCAATCACACAGCAGCGCCACACAGCTTTCCCGGCTCCAGTAGGTGATCCTGGATGCGGCAAACCTCTGCAAGGAAAGAGCAGCTTAACGGCACGGCAGGGACCCACTGTGGCCTGTTCCGCTCTCATTGAGCGCGCTCTGCAAGACTGAGCTCCCACACATGGTCCCAGGTGAGAGATAAGATAATGCTAGAACTTTCTGCGCACAACTGAGGGAAAAGAAAGACAAAGGCTTATCCGGCCTGCGTGACTCAGCGGTTGAGCATCGACCTATGAACCAGGAGGTCATGGTTTGATTCCCGGTCAGAGCATATGCCTGGGGCTGCAGGCTTTCATCTCCAGTATGAGGTATACAGGAGGCAGATTCTCTCTCACCGCTGATGTTTCTCTCTCTCTCCCTTCCTCTCTGAAATCAATAAAAATATTTTTAAAAAAGAAAAAAGCAGCCGAAACTGGTTTGGCTCAATGGATAGAGCATCGGTCTGTGGACTGAAGGGTCCTGGGTTCGATTCTGATTAAGGGCATGTGCCTTGGTTGCAGGCACATCCCCAGTAGGGGGCATGTAGGAGGCAGCTGACCGATGTCTCTCTCTCATCGATGTTTCTAGTTCTCTGTCCCTCTCCCTTCCTCTCTGTAAAAAATCAATAAAATATATTTAAAAAAAGAAAAAGAAAAAGCGAAAGGAAGGTAAGGGCTGACTTCCGGTTTCACAGTCATGCCAACATGCCGGGCACGTGGCAAAAGCCTCTCCGTGGTCTGGCCCTCCCTCCGGACAGTAAAAGGACTCCAGAGCCAACGGAACGGGTCAAAAAAGCAAGCCCGAAGGGAACAGAGGACACAAGTGGAAAAGAAGGGGGTTGTTCAGTACAGACACCACTGCCCTACAGGGGCCCACACGTCCAGCAAGGACGAAACACTGGGCACCAGTCAGAAAGAGAAAGGCAAGGGCCTGGCATCCATGAGACCAGAGCAGGCCAGGCGCCTGAGGGGCAGGGCTGCCCCCGGTCCTGCAGGCCGGTGTCACCTTTAGAAAGAGCTCACATCGCTGCTGGAGCACCAGGTTAAGGGAGGGCACACAGGTGAGAAGGTGGCAGAAAAAATCAGGCCTCTTGGCTGCAGCTTCCACGACTGCCAGCAGGTGGCGCCCTTGAGGCAGCAGAGCAGCTGGAGCCACTGGCCTGGGGGTCACTGCAGGTGCTCAGCCAGGGTCCTAGGGCCCTTGGCCTGGGTCAGGCCCAGCCTGCCCGCTCTGAGGGCCCGTGAGGGCAGCTGCCACAGAGTGTCTCAGAGCAGACAACAGAAATGAGAAGCCAAGCGAGGACCAGGCAGACAAGCCTCCACTTCACACCCAGGTCTTCTCAGACATGCGGAGAGCAGAGTTCCACATGGGACTGCAGGGGAAAGGGCATGGTGCCCCTGGGGACAGGCAGAGTGTACCCAGCGCTGCGGGCCCGAGTACACATGAGAACAGTCCTTCCCTCCCTCCCCACCAGGACCAGGTGGGCATGGGAAGTTGGTAACCCAAACCGGGCTGCACAAAAGTAGCTCAGGAGCATCAGAGCTGGGTGCCCACAGCACAGAATCCTAGGCATTCGGAAAGGCAGCCCACACTTTCCCCCTGAAAATCTCCTTGGCAACCTGAACTGGGGGTAATGAGATTAAGCCATGACGGCCAACAGATCGCTGGGTGGGTCCCAGCCAGCTGCCCAGCTGATAAAACCACAGGAAGGCTCGCTGCGCTAGCCCCATTACTTTTTCCATTTCCAAGTGGATTAGAGGCCTTTCTCTAATTAGTTGTTCAAATGCAAACATGGCAGGAATATAAATTAGGTCCCACTTACTTGACTAGCTGCCTCGAATTTGAAAGACACGATTTCGCCCAAGCTGGAGAGGTTCCAGCTGCACTAACAGCAGCGAAATGTTTCCAATGTGAAACGTTTTTTTTCCCGAGAGGCACCCTGCAGCCCCCCCAACCCAGACAAACTCGGTTACCTTGTCGCTCCAGGGCCCCGCTGGCTCCTGCAGGCGGGTCAGGTGACAGCAGTGCAGCTCCTGGCCACGTCTGTACTCCCAGAGCCTCAGGGTGCGGTCCTGCACACAAGGACAGGTCAGCGGACCCCTCAGGGCCGCGGCGCCCTCCCCAGCACCCACACTTTCACCAGGTCGCGGGGACAGTAGCTCTGGGACAACCAGAGCGCCCTTCTCAACCAACGGCTCTTCGCTCTAAAGAGCTCATGCAGGTCATTCAGAAAAATGGGCCTGGCCATGTGACTCTGGTTGAGCGTTGACCTATGACCCAGGAAATCATGGTTTGATTCCTGGTCAGGGCACAAGCCTGAGTTGCAGGCTCAATCCCTAGCAGGGGCCGTGCAGAAGGCAGCCAATCAATGATTCTCTCATCACTGATATCTCTCTCTCCTCTCTCTCTCCCCCTCTCTCTGTTTCTCTCTCTCTTTCTCCCTCCTCCCTCCCTCTCCCTTCCTCTCTAAAATCAATAAAGATATAATTTTTAAAATATTTTTAAGAAAAAAAATTTTTGCTGAAGCCGATTTGGCTCAGTGGATAGAGCATCGGCCTACGGACTGAGAAGTCCCAGGTTCAATTCTGGTCAAGGGCGTGTACCTTGGTTGCAGGCACATCTCCAGTGGGGGGCGTGCAGGAGGCAGCTGATCAATGTCTCTCTCTCATCGATGTTTCTGACTCTCTATCCCTTTCTCTCCCTTCCTCTCTGTAAAATATCAATAAAATATATATGAAAAAAACTGAAAAGAATTTTTAAAAAAAGAAAAAAAGAAAGAAAATTTATATAGAGAACAATGGGTAGCCACACACAGCAAAATGAACAAAGGACACGCGGCAACATGATGTCACATGCCAGGCTATATTCCAACGAGTATGCACACACACGAGCATACACATGCATAAACACACGGGCACATCAATGACCAGGCATTTGCACAAGGAAAAACACATGGGGAGACTGATCCCAGCACAATACCCTCTGGGTCTGCACACACAGACCTGTATACGCACACCCCCCCAAGTTCACAGCCACAGCAGGAGCCAGGCCAGCCAGCTCCAAAATGCAGGACACAAGCGCCACCTAGTGGACAGCCAACAGCGGAAAAGCAGCACTGGCTTCCAAACCAGACAGGGAACAAAGGACCAGCTCCTGCTCGGTCACCCCCTCACCCCCGAGGAACCAGAGGGGCGGGCGGCGGGTGGCACTCACCCCGGACGAGGACAGCAGCAGCTCAGGGTGGTCGGGCACCACAAAGATGCGGCTCACGAACCTGCAGCACAGAGAAGCAGCGTGGGCCGTGCTGCCGTGGCCTCCGCACGACACCTGTCACCTCAGAGACAGGCCTGAGCGCCCAACAAAACTGACACGAGGAGCAGGTGTGCCTGGGAGGGCCGTGTGGACAGGGACGCGGAGGCTGGGAGCTCACTGACCATGTATTCTCAGGAACCCAACAACACAACGGCCTCCGCCGAGGGTGGCCCCAGACCCCATAAAGCCCGGCCACCCTGCTGGGCAGCCCGTGGTGCTCCTCCCGCTGCCTGCACACAGGCCGGC
>JAAGEH010000517.1:0-16632 GCA_011751065.1 Lasiurus cinereus
TGTGTTCTGCTTAGATGGGGGCGGAATCTCAGGGCTGAGCAGACAGCCTTGGCTTCTCATCAGTTCTGCCTTACGTGTCCCTCAGTAATCGCTGCAGCTTTCTCTGTACACACTTGCACTCATGCGCCTCCATATCTCTGCCTTTCCGGCTCCTCTGAGTTTCTGTGCACTCCTCCCTTTTCATGACAGTCCAGACTCCCCCCCATATGAGTCTCACCTGGAACTGGGATTCAGTGTAGTTGGAACTGGGGTTCATTGCTGTCAGAACTGGGGCTCAGTGCAGCTGGGAGTTTCTGTCTCCCTCCCACTAGAGGAAGCCAGCCAGGCCCTCAGCTGCCCGTCCTCTCCATGTGCGTGTCTCAGGACCTTAGCTTTTTGCAGCTCCTCTGAGTCTCCGTGAGCCCCTCTCTTTTCTTCTAGTTGTAGAATTTCCACTAAGCCAGCTTTCCTGTGATTCTGGATGGTGTCCGTTCTGTCTTTTAGCTGTAGTTTTGAAATTGTGCGAGATAGCAGTTTAGGTGTTCACCTATGCTACCATCTTGGTTTCTCTTCTTAAAGTGTTTTAAAAATTATTAAGTGTACACGTCACAAGTGAGAAGCAGGGCTGGTAGACTGAATGATATTGGCAGGCCCAGATTCTCTCTGTGTCTTTCCTTTGTCCCCCTTAACAGAATTGCAGCCTGAGACTGTGTTCTTTGGTGCCATTGAAGGGCTCAAGGGCAGTTGGGGTCACATACTTATTGATAACAGACTGGTGGATAGAGAGACTGGATTTTTTCCAGAAGCCACAGCCTCGTCTTAGGTCTTATCAACACATTGACTTAGGGCTCCCCATCTCTGAGCCAGTCAGTGGCAAAAGGGGTGAGTTTATTGGTTTAGAGCAATGATCATCTAGTCTTGAAATGGATGTTGAGTAGTCAATCTTAATAGTCACTATAAGCAAGAAACCCCCTTTAAAAAGAAGTGTTGGGAAATTGCACGATCAGAATAATCTAATATTGTGTCAAAATGAATTTAAATGAGACTGGCCATAATTATAATGAAACATATTAGACACTTTCTTATCTGGAGATAGACCAGTCTATATCCACAGTATGTGAACAGGATCAGCAGGTTGGGATTTAGTGTGTGAGCAGGATCAGAGGGCTTTCCTGGATAGACATACATACAAACTAGAGAATTCTCTGCATTCACATAATTCTTAAAAGGATAAAAAAGTGTTCTTGGAAATGCCCATGCTGGGATCCAAAGCTATATTCAGAGCAATAAAAGCTTCAGTCTTTAGTTGATTATTTATGAACAGAAGACATTTATGAACTCAAAGATGTTTGTTCCTACCTGACTTCACATCCTGAAGATGTTTCCTGGTCCCATGACCGAGAAGAGAAGTGCTTTACTGTCCAGATGGAAAACAGAAGGGAGAATTCTACCAGGGTCTTTAACTAGTGAGAAGGCAGCACAAGACAGCTCCAGAGACTCACTGTGCGATCTTCGGCAACTCCTAAGAATGGGTTGGATGTGCTCTGAGGCCCTTTCAGTGCTGCTGTTCCCAGACACCCTGGTCGTTGGGTGCTTCAGCTTTAGGAGAAGCAATATGAGGATAGGTTGGGGCTTCTAGAGGCCTCTGCCTGGGCTTTCTGCAGAAGGCTGTCTTTATGCCCCTGGGAAGTTTCTGGTTTTCTATCCCATCACACTTTATCTGCCTCATCTAGTGAGGTCATCAGCAGACCTGGGCCCAGGAGCTAACCCTCCCCCTAAAACTATGCAGGGGTCCTCCTGCTACAAATCACTTCCTGAAGGCCCTTCACATAGCAGGACTGGAGGTAGAAAGGGGACATCATTAGAGATAAAATCTGATTACTGAATAGGTACATGGGCCCAGGAAGAAAGGTCAAGTCTGCCAGGAGCTCCCAATGCAGAAGGAAGACAGGACTCTTGCAATTCTGGCCACTGCTTTCTGCTCTGTGACCCTCAGTTCTCTGTTGCCTGGTGCCATCAGGGGACACAATAAACACAGATTCTGAGACTCATCAAGGCAACGTACAAGTTCAGGAATTCTCTGCCTGTCCTGTCCCAGGATGTTCTGTGGGGGAAATCACACTTCAAATTTTGTCCTGATTTAGGCAGGGTAGTGGCTACGAGGAACTCACAGCAATCAGACACTGGCCAGGGAGTGCCCTGGGGATGGAAACTTCCAGGCATTTCCCTCTCTATGCCTGTAAGCAATCAGCTCCAGTAACCCAAGGTCAGGCCTGGAAAGAAAGTTGCAGGTGTGAGTTGTCAGAAGCAAAGCCCACAGAAGTGAAGGGATGGGCATGCAGAAATGGGTCAGCTACGTCATTCATTTCCCAAGTACTGATTGAGTTTTCCCATGTTGCCAGGCATGGGTACAACTGTGAACCAGGCACACGGCATCTCTGCTCTAAGAGACATTACAGGCTCCTGCACCTCTCAGCATATTCAGGCCTCCTTTGTGTGAACCTTGGGGCTTCTGGAAGGTTAGCATTCTCAGGACATGCTCCATCTGCTTCAATAGGTGACCTACCTGGAAAGACATCCTGCACCCACTGTAATGAACAGGGAGCTGTCCAGAGTCACAAAGCATCAGAGCTTGGAGCCTGGAGGTTCTCTATCCCTACTCCTCCACTTTATTGGAGAAACTGAAGCCAAGATGGAGATCACAGAGTAGGTAGGACTGTGAAATGTCTCCAATGTGCAGCTTCTCTGGCCCAAGACAGGCCAATCTTGGTGGCCATCACTGACCTTGTTTTGAAGGCCCTTGAGACTCTCTGATGAGGCCTCTCTGATGTTTTTTTCTGGATGATACAGGTGGTCTACTTTAGGTCTGTATTAGCATCCTGTACTCTCCAAGAAACTGAGGTTGTGCCTCAATTGCAGAAGCTCTAATAATAGCATGCTGGCCCCCAGCCAGGCCCCACAGAGAGAGTGTACCTCTAGCCAGGCAGCTGGTTGGGGCAGAGATCGAGGGGAAGAAGAATGCTTCCTGAGGTGGCATGTTGCAGAGGTGCCTCTAATGCTACACCTAGGCAAGGCCAGTTCTAATGGTCACATCTTGGGGACAACCAGGTACAATTCAGTGTAAGGAGATCAGAGTCAGGAGGTTGTACCTGCTTTTCCACTGACTTTCTGTGAGACTCTGGAAAGGTCTCTCTTTTTTTGACCTATCTCTCCTCCTGTGCTGTGGGGCTAAAGGTCCCTCCCCATTCACCTAGGGCAATAGCTTGGATTTCTCATATGTTCACCCCTCAGATCTCTCCTTACCCATTCCCAAGAGCTAAAGGTTCTCTGCATGCAGTGATCTCCCAGGAGGAACAGCCCCCAGCCATAGCTCTCTGCAACCTATCTGAAGGGCCCCAAATAGGTTTTACTGGGAAAGCCAGTGTGGAGGGGCCAGGGAGGATGAGTGCCTCAGCCTCCTTTCCCTGAGTCCTTATCTCCAGACCAAGCTGGAAACTTGATGTATTTATTTACTTCTGTCAGGACCTCCTCTGTCCAACCCACATCTTTGCTGGCACTGAAAAAAAGTGACCTTCCTGTAGATGCTGTGTCTGGTGAGCCAAGTAGGGACTGAGGGAGGAGTGCTGTAAATCCTTCCAGCCTGCAGGGTGACTCCATCAGGATAGAGGAGACAGCTTAAAAAGATGGAACAGAGGGACCAGGAGAAGTAGTTGGGAACAGAGTCACCTAGATCCTAAATGAACAAGAACCAAGAGAAAGAGGAGAGGGAGAGAAGAGAAGAAGTAAGATGGAGAGGCAGGGATTGGAGGGAAGAGGTGGGAGCAGAGGGGATAGGGAGGAGGAGGGAGGGAAGGAGAAGGGGGAGGGTCAGCACAATGTATTCTCCTCTAGGGTGTTGGATGTATGGTTATATTTCACTGAGCATTGCCAATTCACAAAGTTTAGTGCTTTATGTATGTTTTCTCATTCAATCCTCACAATTTTCTTTTTTAAATTAAGTCTTTATTGTTGAAAGTATTACATATGTCCCCTTTTCTCCCCATTGACCCCTTCTAGCCCACTGCCACTGCCTGCCTCAATCTTTATCACCTTATTGTCTGTGTCCATGTGTTATGCATATATGCATTTAAGTTCTTTGATCTCTTCCCACCCACTTACCCTCCTCCATTCCCCACCTTCTCACTGAGGTTCCAAAGCCTGTTCTATGCTTCTATGTCTCTGAACCTATTTTGTTCATCAGTTTACTTTGTTGCTTAGATTCCACATATGAGTGAGATCATGTGATACTTGTCTTTCTTTGACTGGCTTATTTCCTCCATGCTGTCTCAAAGGGTAAGAAATTCTTCTCTTTTACTGTTGCATAGTATTCCATGATGTAAATGTACCACAGCTTTTTTATCTACTTGTCTTCTGTTGGGCACCTAGGCTGTTTCTAGATCTTAGATCCTCACAATTTCCAAAGTATGTATTATTATCCCCAGTTTGCATATGAAACCATAGAGGCTAAGCAGTTTATCCAAGGTCACACAGCAGAGCTGGCATTGAAACTACCAAGGCACCCTTTCCTGCTCTCAAGTAGACATGAAAAAGGGCACCACCTTGGACACTTCCCTCCTTGGTTGGTCAGGTGTACTTAGGATTGTGGTCCACCCTGGTGTCAGCCGAAGCTTTATGGCTATAGAACTCCAGAAGAGAGTCAGCTCTTGGGTAAATTCTGCCCCCAGACACTCTGCACTCAGTCTGTGCAACAAACACAGTTTTAGACAGAGAAGTGACACTGAATTTCACAATAACTCCTATCACACTCGTTTAGCTGGCTAGCTTTGAGGAAAATATCTGTGGTTAGCTTTTGCAATCTGCTTGGCTATCAAATTTGGGATATTTATATTTATAAAATGACTTTAGCATAGTTCAGTCTTCAAAAAATTCCTCTGGGCTGAGTTTAAGGACATTCCTTGAGCCAAAAATGAAGGAATTTCTCCCTCACTTGTTAGCAAATGCATTTTGTAAGGGAGGGTAGAGACTTAGAAATTTTCTGGTTTGTTTCTTTTTTTTAGGCAGGGAGTCAGTTAAAATTCTAAGCCCTTCTCTCAATTGAGTCACCGCAGGTATCTCTTATCTCAAGTCCAAAGATTCTGGAGCTCACACCTGGATTTGGGCACAAAAGTAAATGATGGTGCTATCTCTCCCTTCTTCCCTCTCCCAACCTCATGTTCTACCACCTGCCACTCACCTCAGTCTAGGGAAAACTTTGTCCATGTTCCCTTTCACCTTCCTGCAGCCTGCCTCCCTGCTTCTATGAGCTGAGCCAAATGGAGGGGTTGGTACCAGCAGACACTTCTGACTTGCATTGTGACTGGGGATATAGCCTTCCCTGAAATCATGCATTCTCAACAGGAGCAAGGTTATGCCACAGAGAATAAAAACTGATTCAAAGGAGCCACTAACAATCTTGGATATTCCAGTGGTTTCTGACCCTTTAAAAGACCAGAGTACATGAACAGATATACAGTACATCTGTGTAAAGAAGAAGTCAAATGTTCTTTATTTGCAGGTGACATAATCTTGCATATAGAAAATCCTAAAAGAATCTATAGTATGTAGTACATTTATGGTATTACATTTAAAATTTTTTTTCTATACTTTATTTTTATTTTTTAAAACCTTGATCTTAATTGCTGAGAGTACCCCCCCAACCCCTGCCCCCATTGCCTCCCTCCTTTGGGTCCCTGCCCTGCTCCAGGCCTTCATGTATCCATAGGTGCATATAAGATCTTTGGTTAATCTCTTCCCATACCCACCTCACCCATTTCCTTGGAAATTTATCAGTCTGTTCCATGTTTCTATGCTTCTGATTCTATTTTATTCATCAGTTTATTTTGTTCATTTGGCATTAAAATTTCATTGCAAGGAGTTATGGCTAGAAAAAATGTCAAAAAAAAATCTACTTATGGGAGCAAAAATGGAGAAAAAGATTTGAGAAGCACTAGTCTAAAAGAAAAAATAGATTTAAGGTAAGTTTAAGTGCTGGTACTGGCAGGGGTAAGCTTTCTGGGGCCTGGATTTTGTATCTGATGAGATCAGCAGACCAGGAGGGCACAGGAAGGAGAGAGCAGAAAACTAACTCCAGCAGTGTGGGCCCTAAGTGGCTCATCTAGACACAGGTTCCTTAGGGGGGAGGGGGGCAATCCCAACTCTGGCACATACAAGCTTAATGACCTTGAACAAGGTGCACAACCTTCTACCCGATGTTCATCTGTAACATGAGGAAGAGAATGTGAGCGCATAGGGTTGGGGGGAAACTAAATGAGGTCACCTGTGCTAAATGAGAACATACCTCGTATCTGGTGCATAATTATCTTTCAGTCATGTTATCTGGGAGTGTTAGTCCCTGGTTTTTCTAGAAGCTCTCACTGGACATTTGCATCCCACCCTCACCCACAGCAGTGAGTCAAGCAGAATCCCTATTGGTCGCCTATAGAAGAGGCTGCTGGACCAGTGCACTGCCCTTGGAGTGGCATGTTGGGGGATCTCCTTCAGAAGCTCATGCTCATATAGGCCTACAACTGCTAAAGTGACAAATGCCTGTGGCCCAAAAAGTGACTCCATTCCTAATTAAATTCTTAACTTTATATCTAACCTTAATCACCAAATATGACCCTAAATTTATTATAACCCCAAATCCTAACTTTAGACATTACTCTAACTACTAACCCATCCTATCCTTACCCTAATTCTAACCTGGGCCTTCATCTTTGCTCTCACTCTTATCCATAATACTCATTCTTTTTTTCTTGTGGGAGGCGGGGAACAACCTTTGCAACGATCTCCTACCTACTCCCACACACACACACAATCTTCCCAGGCCCAGGCCTCATTTCTGCCTTCCCCTAGTCCTCTTCTGAGCCCACAGATTCCCCTCCTCTTTATTCCCCACCCCTCCAAACCATAATCCTCATTCTAATTCCAAGAGTTTCCAAAATTACATCACTCACTCACACAGTCACAAGTTTTACTATACCTTTGTTCCTTCTGATCTTATAGCTACTTAATATTTGTCCTTAAATTAGACCTTCAAAGAATCTCATTGTAGAGTCATTCTGAGCAAGTATTTTCCAGGAATGATTAACATTTTAAAAATGTTTCTCCAACCACCATTTACCTAATGATATCTTCCGTACCACCAGAAATATGAGTGGCACTTAAAGCCCATGCACCACTAGTTCCCACCCAGGAGAGCAGCGCCTCCACACCAGGCTTCTGCACCCTCTGCTGGTGGAGTTTGGGAGAAACTCTAGCTCAGTTACACTTCCCTCTGGGTGGAGTCCACAGTGTACTCTCAGATTTGATGTTACTAGTTGGGGGTTCCCTTAATTGTGAGTTAAGAAAGGTGAGAGAGAGGAGATATGGCAGCCATATCTTTCACCTCCTTCCAGGGCCAGACTGGTGTGGACGAAAGGGGGCACATACTAACCTGACAGGCTCAGGGAAGGCCTGCATAGCAGTCTTACAGACTCAGAGACTTAAAGTAAGCACAAAATATGGCCTGAAATTAAACTTTAACTAAAAGCAGTTATGGTGGGTAGTCACCTCCTAGACCTGTATTTTCACTGACAAGGTCAACATTTACCTTAACTGAGCCTATCTGACTTTTTGCATCTATAATAACACTATTGGCCTGGTGCACAAAATTTGTGCTCGGGAGGTGAGGGGGTGGGGAGGTAGGGGAGAGACAGGGGGAGGTAAGCCGCTGGCTCCTAATCACTTACCTATCTGCCTGCCTAGTTGCCCCTAACTGCCTCTGCCTTAACCCCCACCACTGTGGCTTTTTCTGGAAGGATCTCTGATCTAATTAGCATATTACCCTTTTATTAGTATAGATAAGTATTTGTCATATTATTCTCTGTTCTTCTATATATATTTAAAATACCCCAGAATATTTTAAGCGAATAAAAAATGGTCAAGTTGCAGAAAAATAAAAGTTTTGAAATACAACCTGGTAGGCGTGAAAGCAACATTTGTGTAAAAGGGCATAAGTTGCAGTTGGCAACAAAACTTGTTGTTAGGATTGCTTCGTTAATATTCTTTTGTTTGAGGCATGGTTTGGGCAAAGGAGAAAAGGAAACCAGCCTATAAAAGAGAATGTCTGAAGAGAATCCAAGATGGCGGCATAGGTAAACACCAACACTGCTGCCTCGCACAACAATTTCAAAATTACAACTAAAAGACAGAACGGACATCATCAAGAACCACAGGAGGCTGGCTGAGTGTAAGTTCTACAGCTAGAAGGAAAGAGAGGGGCTCACAGAAACCCAGAGGAGCTGCAAAAAGCTGAGGTACGGAGATGCACGCACTGAGAGAGCGAGTGCCGGAGTACCTGGCTGGCTTTCTCTGGCAGGAGGGAAATGAAGACTCCCAACGGCATTGAACCCCTTATTTTATGACACTAAACCCGAGATCCAGCCAAAACTCATCCGGGGGGAGTTTGGACTGTGAAAAGGGAGAGGTGCACAGAAATTTAGGGGAATCACAAAAGATCAGAGGTCTGGTGGAGCGCACGGCACTGCACCGCAGAGGACAGATTGCTGATTGTGCCGCTGGCTTTCGTGAGTGGGCGGGAGACAGACTCTCACAACTGTGCCACTTCTGACTCCACTAAGCCTCTGTTTCAGGTGAAACACTGGGGACCTAGACTCTTGTGGTTCTGGTTCTCAGGGGAGCTGGAAAGGCAGCCGTCTAGAGGCACTGCAGGCGCAAGCACAAGGACCGCTCCAGCGATTACCCAGTCATATGAGACTCAGGGGCCTTGGAGGGCAGGGCCGACTGGAAGGCAAGGCAGTCCCTTAAGCCCTGAGACTCCACCCATTCCAAGCTCAACAGAGGCTTCTTCAGTTTTGCAAGTCTGGTATCATAAGGCTGAATTCAACACAGAAGTTCCCCTGGCATAGTGAAAATGCCTAGACAAGGGAAGGGATCACAAACAAAAGAAATGGAGGAAAACAAATGACTGGATATAGAGTTCAAAACCACGCTTATAAGGTTTTTCAAGAATATGCTAGAAAAGATGGATAAATTTATCAAGTCCCAAGAGGAGATGCAAAAGGACCAACTAGAGATGCAAAAGATCCAACTAGAGATGATGGATAAATTTAGCGAGTCCCAAGAGGAGATGAAAAAGGACCAACTAGAGACTGAAATAAAAAATATTATACAGAGTCCTAACAGTAGACTAGAGAAAGGCAAGAATCAAGTCAAAAAATTGAAATATAAAGAAGCAGAAAACACTCAACTGGAAAAGCAAGAAGAGAAAAGAATCCAAAAATGTGAAGATAATGTAAGGAGCCTCTGGAACAGCTTCAAGCGTACCAACATCAGAATTGTGGGGGTACCAGAAGAAGAGAGAGAGCAAGATACTGAAAACCTATTTAAAGAATAATGACTGAAAACTTCCCACATCTGTTAAAAGAAATAGACTTACAAGTCTAGGAAGCACACAAAACCCCATATAAAAGAATCCAAAGAGGACCACACCAAGACACATCATAATTAAAATACCAAGGGCAAAAGACAAAGAGAGAATATTAAAAGCAGCAAGAGAAAAACAGTTCATTACCTACAAGGGAGCACCCATACAACTGTCAGCTGATTTCTCAACAGAAACGATGCAGGCCAGACGGGAGTGGCAAGAAATATTCAACGTGATGAATAGCAAGAACCTACAACCAAGTATAATCTACCAAGCAAAGCTATCATTCAGAATTGAAGGGCAGATAAAGAGCTTCACAGAGAAGAAAAAGCTAAAGGAGTTCATCAACTCCAAACCAGTATTATATGAAATGCTGAAAGGTACTCTTTTAGAAGAGGAAGAAGAAGAAGGTAAAAGACAAAAAATTATGAACAACAAATACATATCTGTCAACAAGTGAATCTAAAAATTAAGTGAATTAAAAATTTGATCAACAGAAAAAAACTGGTGAATATAATAGAATCAGGAGCACAGAAAGGGTGTGGACTGATCATTCTCACGGGGAAAAGGGTGAGGGGTGTACAGGGAGAGACTGGACAAAAATCATACACCTATGGATGAGAGCAATGGGAGGGAGGTAAGGGCAGAGGGAAGGGTGGGAGCTGGGTGGAGGGGTGCTATGGAGGGGAAAAAAGAGAAACAAATGTAATAATCTGAATAATAAAGATTTAATTAAAAAAAAAGAGAATATCTGATTGGGCCATTGCCACAACAGAGAGGAACAGGTGAGGCAAAGGTTCAGGGTTTCCCACAGGCAAGGATGTCTGTGTGTATGGGTCACCAAAGGACAACTGCCACATCTGAAACGCAAATTCAGACCTCAGGAAGAATCACTGTTTTTAAACTATTATCTCCCTGACATATAAAATATACATATATATAAATATACATGCCCTCTTCTGAGCTTCCCCAGCCCTCCACTTAATATTTGGCTATGGCCTTCTTTTCATGTCAACGAATTGGATGTACAGACATAATTTTTAATGGCTACAGTATTATCCCTGACTGTTTGACATTACTGTGGTTTACTTCACTAACCCTTTATTTTGAGGCAGATTATTTCTGGTTTCTCCTGGCATCAACAACTACAGTAAACATAATTGCTTATTTGACTGTTTAGTTAGGTCACATTCACAGACATGGAATTCCTGGCCCAAAGCTAATTCACTTGAATTTTGATCCATATTTCCAAATTGACTTTCTAGAAAGTGCTTCTGTTTGTTTAGTCTATTGGTTTTAAATCAGATTACACTCCCACAGATGGGGTAAGAGAAAACTGTTCAATGTGCCTTCAGCAAATTGTAAACTCTTGCTGAACTTTGAGCCATCCCTTCCTGGCATAGCTATCTGAGTACTTTACAGGGTGCTTTTGAAGAAAGGAAGGAAAGAGATCCAGTGCCCCTATGGCTCTCCCACGGGGACAGAGCTGGAAAAACAAAGTTTCCCGAAGAAGTGGAAGCCCAGTGGAGACACTCCCAGGCAGGGAAGGGGTGTGCCCTTGCCGGAGCCTGCCGGCAATCGAACAGTACCTGATAGAGGGGGTGAGGATATGAAAAGACAGACAAGAAAAGATGGGGTTGGGAGGTCTGAGACTTGAGTCTGCAGCCCCGAGTTTATTTCCAGCATAGTATTTAAGCACAAGCAGAGGAGGGGGTTACACAAATCAGGTACGTATTTGCAAACACAGTCACTGACCTTCTAAGTAATCAAGATCTTGCAAGATCTTGCACATAGGCATCAATGTTTTTTCAGCCAAGCTGTTTAGCTATGTCTAAACTCTGCATTCACATCTCTGTTTAAAAATTGAAGGGTGAGAAAGCAGAGAGCTATGTCTAGACTTTGCATTCCGAATTCTTGTTTATTAAACTGAAGGGTGAGAAAGCAGAGAGCTATGTCCAGAGTCTGCTTTCAGATCTCTGGTACCCCCATATGCCTGGGGCAGCTCCCCATATGCTCTGATGCCCCCTGTGCTCCAGGGCTGGGACGGGGCACACGGGACAGGACCAGTCCTGGGTGGGCCATGGGGTGGGGTGGCGCAGCTTGGCTGTGTCTCCTCTGGCCGCTTCCCCACCAACCCTGAGTGGTAAGAGCCCTTCCCCCGCCCATGCCTTTCCCTATCCCCTTCCCTGGGTGGCAGGTGGAGACAGCAGGTGGTGCTCCTAGTCCTGTCCCTGAATTCCAAATGTTGTGTTACTGAGAAACCTTAGGCAGGGACAAGACACCGAGCATGGGACCAGGAGGATCTGGGCTAAAGGGTGAAGTCCAGGGAGGCACAGGTGGCATGGCCAAGGGCCCTGTGTGGGTGTGGGTGTGGGTGTGTGAGTGTGTGTGTGTGTTGCTTGGGTCCACGCTCACACACACACCCACATGCTCACACTGTGGCTCTGCATGCTTGGCCGTCAGGACCCTCTGTGGAGCCTGTCATGAGCTTGGATGCATCCAGTTCCAGCACCAAGCAAGTCTGAGAAAGTTTCCCTAGACTGACTCCTGCCATGCTGGTAGGAGGTAGGACCCAGACTGATGCCACGCCTCCCTCTTCCCATCTCCTGCCTTCTGCCTCCCACCATGCACCTGCCCAGGCAGCTAAAGGGAGCTCTGAAGGGAGCTCTGAGCCCCAGCTGGGGACAGCAGACACAGGGAGCTCTGGGCCTCGGGTCTGAAGGCCAGCCATGCCTCATGATCTCAGAAGATCCAGAGTTCCTCCGCACCCCAGCTGAGGCACAGAGCTCCCTTCCACCGCAGCGCCCTGGCCAGGGCTCACTCATTTGATTGTCCCTCACTGCCCACTCCTGCTGGCCTGGTCACCTCCTGTTCAGTTGTCCATTCAGTCATTAAAATCGTGATGGACCCTGGCTTTTTATATATTAGGATACCCTTTAAAATGTCTAGGTAACTTGTAACTTCCCTTTTTCCGGAAACTTTGGGGCACAACCTAATGTGCTGGGCACCAGAAATTCCTTCATTATCATGTTAATTGTTCCTGCACCCACCTAAGTATGTGTACATAGTTTTATTTTTTTAAATATATATTTTTATTGATTTCAGAGAGGAAGGTAGAGGGAGAGAGAAATAGGAATATCAATGACGAGAGAGAATCATTGATTGGCTGCCTCCTGCATGCCCCCCACTGGGGATCTAGCCCATAACCTGGGCATGTGCCCCTGACTGAAATCGAACCTGGGACCCCCAGTCCCTAGGCCAATACTCTATCCACTGAGCCAAACCAGCCAGGGCTCACTTTACTTTTCAATTTAATACCATGGGTTTCCCTGCTTTGCTTTTTCCTGCATCTCTAGTCTGTCACCAGTGGATTTCATGTAACCCATCTATGCCCCTTTCCTTTGATTGCAATGTATAAATATAAATGTAACCTGCCTATCTCTAGAGCATTATCTCAATTCATTGAGGTTCTGCTTCCTGGCATATGTCAATAGTTTACTCAAATAAACTCACAAAAATTCTTTACAGGTTTCAATAGTTTTTATGCTAACATTACTTGGTGTAGTAATGGCAGGATTCCAAAGAAGCTTACCCAGGACCATCACTTGGACTTGGTCCATTGAGCCTGCCAATTCTCCGCCTATTGGGTGAACTTGAGTGAGTTGTCTCTTGGATCCAGGACCTTCCTTTGCTTTGGTAGGGGTCTGGCTTTATTTGAGTTGTGTTTTAAAATCCTCAAGGTGGAATCAGAGTTGACAGAACCCAGGTTAAGTGTTGACAGAACTCAGGCTAAGGTGGGAGTGGGGGGAAAAATGGGTGGTTGGTTTTGATTTTGGCTTTTCAATAGAAATTTCTGGGAGTCTGAGCAAAAATAAACTTCACCATATAATTGAGCTGAACTCATTCAGCTCTGAAGATGAAGGAGCACATCCTCCCTCTAGTCTGATTCTGTCGTATTCTTAGTGACTAGGAATATTTGTGGAAGTGTTAGAAATTCAGGAACCCCATAGAGAAGTCCCAATGCAACTATAATTAATTAAATGGCTCATCTAGGGGGCCACCATAAGATTTGTTCTTCCTAGACCCCGAACCTTCCCAGTGGTTTAAGACAGCTTGGAGAGAAACTAAGGGCACATTTGACCCACTACATAACATGTCTAGAAAGTTTGCTCAGACTACAGATATCCAAAATAAAAAACAACAACAACATAGGAAATTGTGCATCTAAGGCTGGAAGCTCCCAAAACCTTATCCTTCATTTAATACTCCTGATAGGAAGCCTTTACTTACAAGTACTTTACAGAAATGGGAAGATTTAACTAGAAAATATTAACTTAGAAATGGCCAAAATGCAGTTTGTTTGGGGTACCTACATTTACATTTTGCATGCAGAAATTAGAAAATACTAGCTCTGAAATTAAACTGAATGACTATATGGAAACTATATTTTGATTTGGAAATTAGAAGCTTCTAAGGAAAAGCATAGAAAAAATTATTCCAATAAGATGGAAATTAATAAAAAAAATTTAGAGACTGTCTCAGAACTATTCTGAAGTTAATAAATGTCTACATCCCATTTTCCCCCATAGGAAGCATGCGTCTGATTTATCTCCATAGAAAAGAAACTAGGTCACTACTGAATTTCCTCAGGGCAAACAGAATGTGGAGGTGGGCAGACATGTGGTCATTCACACATATCTTAGGAATATTTCTCCAGACAAAGGGAGGTAGAGGCAACTAGAAAAGACCGCAGCCCATTTTTTTTTTTAATACTGTAGTTCATTGGGAGTATGCTAAAATTCTAGAGAGGGGAAATTCCCGAACCAGGGACAAAAGACATTGCTTTGGTAATTTTTAATGCTGGACATTCTCTGGTATAAACTTTTAGTGTGTTCTGTGCACCTGTATAAAAGTGTGGATGTTTTGTGTCTCTTTGTTGTTGTTTAACTTGTTTAAAGAAGAGGCAAGTCCCACTTTGGGGAAGTGGGGTGGGGTTGAAATTATGAGAGAGATTTCAGGAACCTCCCAGCAACTGTCAAGAATTCTTAATCTTGCCGAGACTAGTTTGGCTCAGTGGATAGAGTGTCAGCCTGCAGACTGGAAGATCCCAGGTTCGATTCCGGTCGGGGGCATGTACCTTGCTTGCGGGCACAACTCCAGTGTGGGGTGTGCAGGAGGCAGCTGATCGATGTCTCTCTCTCATCGATGTTTCTGACTTTCTATCCCTCTCCCTTCCTCTCTGTAAAAAATCAATAAAATATATTTGAAAAAAAAAGAATTCTTAATCTTGAGGGCTCTTCTTGCTCTCTCTCTCAGGGTTCAGCCACCAGAAACAGTTATTGAGATTTCTGTCTGTCTTGCAATATAATTTTGGTTTTCTATCTTTTAGGGATTTTGGTTTGCTCTTCCCTTGTTTATGAATATGGGGACAAAGATTATAGGGGAAAGTAAGGATTACAGGTATGGGGAAGTAAACTATACAGGTTGAGTTTGGCAACAAGGTTAATGCTCCCATGATAATGTAGTTCTTGTATAAGAATGGACTGCATTCCAAGGTTGACTCCAAGATCCCAGGGGCATATGACTCCCAGTCAGGTTAGTATGTCTTTTCTTTGAACAAAAAGGATAATCATGGTTATCAGCATAATTAAATTTCCCATTACCATAACTAGTCCCCAGTGTTCTATTTTTCCCCCCATAACACTGGGAAGAACAGATCTGTAGAAGTATCCTTTTGCAGTGAAGGGGGGAGAACACTCCTGTTTTATAAAGGAAAATAAAATAGTACTTTCATATTAAAGTCACTGAAGGATGCTGAGTTATCCCTGTTACAAAAGTGGTCAAGAAAATGCTTTAGGTAATAATTGGCTTTAAAATCTCAAAGTTGTTAAGGCAAATATAGATATAACTAAAATGAAGAGTATATAGTAAAAAAAATTTTTTTTCAGTGCCTAAATTATATATATACCTAAATATAGTTTTCCGAAGTCTTTGGTAACTTAAAACTTTGAAGTTTACTGAATTAAATAATACAAATTATTAAATACCTAGGTATTTTGAAATAACAGAATACTGAAATATTGCTTTGTATAAAATATCTAGAGGATAGATTTGAATCTATTAATTAAATAAGTCTTGTATTTTATTTAAAATATATCCTTAAAGGAGGAAATCCAAGATGGTGGCATAGGTAAACACCTATACTGCTGCCTCGCACAACAATTTCAAAACTACAACTAAAAGACAGAACGGACATCATCCAGAACCACAGGAAAGCTGGCTGAGTGGAAGTTCTACAACTAAAGGGAAAGAGAGGGGCTCACAGAGACCCAGAGGAGCTGCAAAAAGCTGAGGTACGGAGAAGCGCGCGAGGAGAGAGCGGGTGCCGGAGTACCTGGCTGGTTTTCTATGGCAGGAGGGAGACGGAGATTCTCAAAGGCATTGAACCCCTTGTCCTGCGACACTAAACCCCAGATCCAGCTGAAACTCATACGGGGGGAGTTTGGACTGTGAAAAGGGAGAAGTGCACGGAAATTTAGGGGAGTTGCAAAGGATCGGAGGTCTGGTCGCGTACGGCACCACACGGAGGACAGATTGCTGATTGTGCCGCTGGCTTTGGCGAGTGGGCGGGAGACAGACCCTCCGAACTGTGCCACTTCTGACTCCACTAAGCCCCTGTTTTGGGCGAAACCCTGGAGACCTAGACTCGTGTGGTCCTGGTTCGCAGGGGAGCCGGAAAGGCAGCGGTTAGAGGCACTGCGGGTGCGCACGCGCACAAGGACCACTCCAGCCATTACCCAGTCACGTGAGACTCAGGGGCCATGGAGGGCGGGGCCGACTGGAAGGCAAGGCGGTCCCTTAAGCCCTGAAACTCCACCCCTCCCAAGCTCAATAGAGGCTTCTTCGGCTGAATCCAGCACAGAAATTTCCCCGGCACAGTGAAAATGCCGAGACAAGGGAAGGGATTACAAGCAAAAGAAATGGAGGAAAAAAAACGACTGGATATAGAGTTCAAAACCACGCTTATAAGGTTTTTCAAGAATATGCTAGAAAAGATGGATAAATTTAGTGAGACCCAAGAGGAGATGATAAATACACTGACTGAAATAAAAACTATTATACAGAGTACTAACAGCAGACTAGAGAAAGGCAAGGATCAAGTCAAAAATTTGAAATATAAAGAAGCA
>JAAGEH010000518.1:0-11158 GCA_011751065.1 Lasiurus cinereus
ACCAGTCCATGAAACAACAAAACCCCACTGAGCGGCATCCAGAACACGTGGACAAAACCCCGGAGCGTTTCAAAGTCCTGGGAGCATTGGGGTAGGTTTGCTCAGCCGCAGCCCCAGGCGCGCCGGGCCCCTGCTGGTCTAGCACCGCCCGGAAGCATCCACAGCATCCTTCTCGACTCTCACTGCCTGGCCTCTGCCGGGGAGCCCTGTCCTACGCTGCTTTCATCCTGTCACCCTCCTCTGCCTGCGAGTGCTGCGGTGACAGAGGGCAGCGGCGGCAGCAGGCCTGGGTGAGTGTGGGCACTCAGCCAACGGGCTGACAAGGGTCTCCGTCATCTTCCTCCGCCATGAAGTGTCGTTTGTTAAAATTAGAATTTCTTCCTATTAAATCTGTTGGACATTATGAATATACTAAATAGAAGCAAACAGAAATTACAAGTTCAATAATACTCCACCCTCCCAAGTGAGATTTGAGAAAGGCAAGGATAGCTCAATACTGGTAAGCCTATTAATATATCAATAGGTTAATAATCAATGCATTACCAATTTAACAGCTGCTAAAAAAAGCACCTGATAAATGAGTGCCCATTTCTAACTTCAATAACAACTGCAGCAGCTGTCAGCAGGTGGCCACAGCTCAGGATCGTGGGAGGGCTGTCGGCCCAGGCTGGTGGCGCTCCCGATGTGAAGTCTAAGAGCGGCCGGGGGAGCAGGAAGCCCGAGCAACCACTGGGTCGGCCGTGCCAGGCAGGAGGGTGGTGAATCACATGCCCGACCAGACAGAGAGGCTGACGGCCGAGTTAAAGTTCTGTGCGGCCCACAATGATGTTCCCGTCTCCCGCCAGCCTTGGCCGGAAGAAGGCCCCCGCCCCGCCTCAGGCGCATCACCTCCGGAACAGCAGCCCCGAGAGCCGGGCCCGCAGCTCAGAGAGCACAGGAGCCAGCGGCCCGGGCATGTGCGAGGAGCACACGCGTGCCGCAGTGCCAGCGCGGAGACTAGAAAACCCAAGAGAAGCTACCGGAATCATCACGTTAGTTCCAACAGCTTGAGGAAAAATGTAAAAGTAACTGGCACACACACACAACGTTTACTTATAAATACACAGGTCCCATTTGTAATAGCATTGAGTACTTACATACTTTAAAAACACTGAAGATGTAATCGGATGCATGTCATACCAAATAAACAAAACCATCTGAGCAACAGGAAAGCCCAAGTAATGGCTCCTGGAGTGTAAGGACTAATGTGTTAAAGGCACTAATTCTTTCAAAACCAATGTGTAGTGTTAATGGAATATCAGCACAAAACCCAACGGGAGTTCCGCTGACAGCTGATAAAACTCCTCTGCAGTTCAGCTACTGTGACTTCTGTTACTCGGGAAGAAGTCTAAGTCGCCCCACCCCTGGTGCCCATTAGTCAGGATCCCGTAGGCTGGTGGGAAAAGGTGCCTGAGGGGCAAAACAAAGGTTTTCAGAGGGTCCTTAATGGGCAATACCCCCACCCACCCCACACAGCCAGGAGAGTGAAGCTCAAAAATAAACTCAAAGTCCCAGAATGTCTAAGGATCCTACAACTTCGGGACGGAACCCAGGCATCGGGAACGAGGTAGTCAAGAACTCTCAATGACAAGCAAAAACAGATTCCGTGACGACGAACATGAAACAGTCCCTGGAGTAAGACGTGTACGTTATGTACAGAAGAGACCAGGAAAGAAGTGAGCAGAGGGAGGACCCCTAGGTCTGGGATTTGTTTTAACCAGTCGTTCTGAGAGAGAGAGAGAGAGCCACACTGAGTGGATAAGCAGACACGGAAGCGACGCCGGCCAGCCCGGGAGGAACCCTGGCCTGACTGTAAGCCCCACGCGGCCGCCGAGGCGGTGCCCACCTGCTCGTTGTCCCGGGTGAGTGCGCCGGCAGAAGCCCTGTCCACCGCCTTCTCCCTCCCAGTCCTGATGGCGGCCTCGACGAGGTACTCCTTCACTTTGCTCTCCGCCACCACGCCCGGGCGCCAAAGGAGCTGGTCTCCGTCTTCAGACCCTGAGAAAGGGACCCGTTAGCCAGGGACCAGTGCGACCCGAGCCCAGGGCCTCAGCTGCCCCTCCCTCGGCGCCTGTGCCGGCCCGGCCGCTCCCAGGCCCCCCAGCAGCGGGCGGGCTGCCTCGCTGAGCCAGGCTCAAGCCTATTCACAGTATGAAGAGCCAGCGTTCCGGCGCTAAAGGAAGGAGCTGGGGTTCATTCCCTCAGAAGACAGGCGTCACACGTCTCTCCTGTGCCCGGAGGCGACTCCACGCTGCACTCGGACGACAGGTGCAGCACGCACGGGCTCCCGGGCGTGGGTGGAGGGTGGAGGCGGGGACTGAAGCCGACCCGCACGTGCCTGCCCAGCACTCCGCAAGCGGCTTAGGGGAGGCGGCCGTCCTGCCTCCTCTCCGGGGGCAGCCTGGCCGCAGCAGGAGGAGGAGGAGGACCTCGGGCAGCTGTGCGGTGTGGTCCCGCTGCAAGGACTCCACAGGACGAAGCCGCGCGGGGGAGAAAGGCCAGTCGTGGCCAAGCCCGCCTCGTCTCCGAGGTCAGTGAGGAAGGCACAGCTCTTACTTCCCACCACCGACCCCTCCATTTCCAGCACCACCTACAGCGGGCTTCCGCTGACAGGCGGAGAAAGTCATCGCCTGCAAGTGGGCGCCCAACACAGCGCAGACTCTCCCCCTCTCATATTTATGTTTCTCCCTCTCCTCTCGGGCTGGGCAGGGAACTTGCTCCTCAGCCTCAGGGCCTGGGGACCAGACGTGGGGCCGGAAGCCTGCAGAGCCGGATGCGAGCCGGCGACTGCCCGGGCGGCGCCCCACGTCTCCAGCCTGAGCACACTGGCCGGGAGCCGGCCAGGGAAGGGCGCAGTGCAGGCGGGCGCTAGTTCTGACGCAGCGTTCCTAGGCCACCCCGTGTCCCCGGTTCAAGTCCACCTTTGATCGCCACGACTGGTTTCCAATCAGACATTCAATAAGCGCACGAAGGGTAACCTGGCTTACAAATACTGTAGAAATCAGAAGCCTTCCTTACCTTCCTCGCTATCGTCATACTCTCCGAGGTAAGGGGGGATCTCGGCCTGATACTGTAAACCAATCATGATTTCCTGCAGGAAAATTCAGAAGCAATAACAACATATTATAAAAATAAATATGGGGAAAAACTTCCAACTCATTACTGGGTTACTGCAGATCAAAAATCCTTATCATGTAATAACAAAATCACAATTTTTTTTTGAGAGAGAGAGGGAGAAACACAAATATGAGAGGAAAACATGGATTGGTTTTCTACTACACACACCCACACTGAGAACTGTACCAGCAACCTGGGTATGTGCCCTGACCAGGAATCGAACCCTCAACCTTTTGGTGTTTAGGACGCTCACTCAACCAAATGAATCACACTGGCCAGGGCCAAAATCTCTTAGATTATTTTTAAAATGTTTTAAGCCCTGGCCGGCTGGCTCAGTGGATAGAGCGTTGGGCTGCAGACCCAGGGTACTGCTCTCCAATCTCATCAGGGCACAGGCCTGGGTTGCAGGCTGGATCCCCAGTAGAGGGTTGCAGGAGGCAGCGGATCCATGCTTCTCTCATCACTGATGTTTCTATCTCTCTTTCTCTCTTCCTCTCTCTCTGCAATCAATAAAAATGTGTTTTTTAAAAAGTTTTAAAATGCTACTTCAATACATTGGTCCAAATAGCCCACTAAGTTATGGCAGCTCAACTTACCTTCCTCAAATCCTCCGGGGAGTTACCACTGTCCGTTTCCACATCTTCAGCCTCTGACTCTTTATCTCCGTCACAAGCAGTGTTTGCTGGGAAGAGGAAAGCTGAACGTTGAAAAGCGGTTTCTGTAGCATGTGGAAGGGGCCTGGCCCGTGGAACTTACTGCAATCTGCTGACTAACTGGGATCGGCCAGACTACCCTCATCCTGAGCTCCCCCGTTCCTGGCACAGCCACGCCGGCCCTGAGCTGCCCGCAGGGACAGCGCCCTCCGGCTCCCGTGTGCGGTCAGGCGCCTGGGAGGCACAGGCCGACCACACGGCCACCTCGGAAAAGCCAGGCCCAGTTTCACTCCCACAACCCGAGCCCCGGGAGCTGCAGAGAGCAGGTGCATCTCAGCCTGTCAGCGGGGCGGCCTGGCTGTGCCTAGAAACTGTTTCTGTTCACAAACCTCTATCACTGATCCATAGTAAGGGATAACACAAGAATAAAAGGAGTAAATGAGTCACTGAAAATAAGAAACACTAGGCCAGCCGGTGTGGCTCAGCTGCTGAGCATCAACCTATGAACCAGGTCGTGGTTTCGGGTTCAATCCCCAGTAGGGGATGTGTGGGAGATGGCCAATCCATGATTCTCTCTCTCATCATGAATGTTTTTCTCTCCCCCCTTCTCCTTTCCTCTCAGAAATCAATAAAAATACATCATTTTTAAACTGCTTTTTGAGCAACTGATACGTTTTCAAAACCAGGGGAGTGAGGACTATTTTATTTTTTATGTAAATGTTTTATTGTTGAAAGAGAGGAAGGGCTTTTTAACTGAAGTCCAAAACATGCCTACAGGGTTCATGGTGGGACTCGGGTTATAGAGGAACACTGGGAAGGAAAGCAGCCTTGCAAAACAGGCAAATGTTTTGATTTTTAATGAAGTATTAGCTGACCTCTATCCCAATAAAAAAAGGTTATATCTCACTCAGGTTATAATAGCATGTTGTGTCAACTAAGTGGCACACGTGGATACTCTGACCGACTACGGAGACAAGCAATGTGCTGGAGCCAGCAGCGGCGCTGCGGCCAGCGGGGCGGGCCTTACAGCGCAGGGGCCTGGGGAAGAAGTCGGAAGCCTCGTGCGGCGTCACGCTCGGCATCAGGTCGTCGGCGGAAGACTGCGTCTCCTCGTCGTCCCCGGACAGCAGGTCCTTGGCTATTTCCTCCTGGGAGAACGGGATGTGGTGCTACCGTCAGCGACAGCCCACCTCCCAGGTCCTAAAAACGTCTTCCGATGGCACTATTCATACACACTATTGCGGTATTATCACGTAATTAAGAATGAGTTGAAGCTCCCTTAGTTCTGAGAATCTGAATCTATGTCAGGTAAATATTCAGTAACAGGTAAGATTTAATAACTACACGTTTACACACCGCCTTAGCGGAAGCTGCAGGCTAGTTTTCAGTCACTTTAAGACAAAAACAATCTCTCTTCTAAGTGGTTAACCATTACAATCATTTCCTGCCAAAATAAATATATAAGTAGATAGTAGCCTTCCCTCCGTATCTGAGGTTTCGCATCTACAAGTCAACCACCCACTGCAGGTCAAAAACATCTGGGAATTAAAAAATAAAAGGAAATTGGAAAAAACGTCCGGGCTGCGCCCAGGCACACGCGCTGCCCGCAAAGGCCGTCGGCACAGAAGGGACTTTTTCACGTCGCTTCCCCCCGACAAGCCAGCACAGCGCGGGCTCTGACGAGTGAGCGAGCATCCTGGGCACTTGCATTCGTGGGCCCTGATCCAAACCCCCTCCCGCCCGCAGACACCGAGGGGCGACGTCAGAACCAGCCGAGCCTCCTCGGCCCTCCCGCAGCCTGGGCCCACTCTGCCAGCGATGGAAGGCAGCAGGCAGTGGGTGGGCACCGCTGTGTGACGGCGGGCACGCCGGGGCTGAGGGCGCTGGTCACTGAGGTCGGTGGTGCATTAATATCACATTGGACGGAGACATGGGGACGTGACTCACAGGAAGAGGTTCCAAGATGTGGATTCCTCTCCCTGCCTGAGCTCGGAAAGGCGAGGGACGCTTCCCAGGGATCTGTTAGCAGAGACAGTGGCTGTGTGAATCTTCCTCAGCGGACAGGCCTCCCCACCAGCCTGCAGACGCGCCCCGAGCCTGGGCCGCTCAGCCGCTGTCCCTCGCAGAGCCCAATACGCAGACTTCTCGCCAACCCTCCCGCCTGAGCCAGCTTGGTCTGAAGGCTTCTGGGGATTTACTGATCAAGCATTCAATGTTCGCAGGAGCAGGATGCACAGAGGTTAGGGCAGAATCTAAGTTCAGGCACAATATGTGGACAGGAGAGACGGGAAACACGGACGAATACCGAAACATGCATCTTGTGAAGCCACTACTTTAAAGTCGCGCGGTCAAGGCCAAACCGAACTTAACCCAGTCACCAGCGAGCAGAGCAGCGGCCGAGAAGCTCCCCCTTCAGAAGTGGGGACGCCGCTGCGTCCGGGAACGGGAACCGGGAACGAGCCAGCGGCAAGAGCCGGCCTGCCTCCCGGGGGCGGCACTTACCTTGTCCAGCGTCATGTCCGGCAGCTCGTCGGCCAGGTCACTGGGGGAGCTGTTGGCGCTGGGCTCCACCACGGCGGGCAGCACGGGCTCGTAGCCGTAGAAGGCCAGCAGGTCTTCCAGGGGCATGCTTCCTTCCTGTGCGGGCGGCAGAGGGGGCTCAGGGCACGCCCACGGCCGCGGCCCACAGGTCCCTCGAGCCCTGGCCGGGAGCAGCGGGCCACAGGCCAGCGGGAGCGGTCCTTGTTCTGCTGCCAGTGGCTGTCGCTGTGCTGCCTCTCCGTTCCACCCTCCAGCTCCACTCCGCTTTTTAAGGAATTCCTCAGTCTCTGCTTTAATAGAGACTTTTTCCTCTAGCTTTCATACCTGCATGGCGATCTGTCTTCAAAACATTCCCAATCAATCAATCTATCAATCACTTCATGTAACTTTCTGCTTGTTTCCTTGCAACTGACAGCTTCCCACTTGGTTATCTGCATGTTAAAGATACCTGATGGGAAGCTTTTGCTGACATTTACTAACACCAACAGGATTTATTATTAATGTCACAACACAATGATCCTTCTGTATTCCTACTACGCACTGTCTCCTGCACCAGCTGTTTTGGTTTCGTTTTCCTGAACCACCAGTGACGTCGGCATGACTGCCACCACCTGACAGATGAGGAAACTGAGGCTTCGCTCTGGGTTCGAATCCCAGGACCCCCAGCTCTCTTCCTGGCCATGCCCCACAGTGGCCCAGTCCCGATCCCCCCACTGACCATCGGGAAGTAGTGTCCGTGTGAGCCTTAAAGCACAGCTCGAATGGTATGGGCACGCCCAGACGTGGGGTTTTTCCAATATACATACTGGAAAAACTTTTTGGAGATTTGTGGTAACTTCTTAGAAACTTGCAGACAAACTTTATAGTTTTCTTTTTCCTACTTACTTGATTATAAGAATACAGTGTATAACACACACATAATATGGGGTAACTAGCTATTCGTATTATCGTTAAGGCTTCTGGTCAAAATAGGTTATTAGTGCCCTGGCCGGTGTGGCTCCGTGGATAGAGTGTCGGCCTGTGGACTGAAGGGTCCCAGGTTTGATTCCAGTCAAGGGCACATGCCTGGGTTGCGGGCTCAATCCCCAGTGGGGGCGTGCCAGAGGCAGCCAATCAATGACTCTCTCTCATCATTAATGCTTCTATCTCTCCCTCTCTCTTCCTCTCTGAAATCAATAAAAATATATCTTTTAAAAAATGAGTAAGTTATTAGTTGTTTTGGGGGAATCAAAAGTTACATTGGATTTTCTACTGTGTGGGAATCAGCCTTCCTAACTCCACATTGTTCAAGGGTAATTTAACTTCTAAAGTGGATAGAACTACTTATAATTATTCAAATAAATAACTTTATATATATTTTTAAATATATTTTGATTTTTTAAGAGAGGAAGGGAGAGGGATAGAGAGCTAGAAACATCGATGAGAGAGATACATCGATCAGCCGCCTCCTGCACACCCCCCACTGGGGATGTGCCCGCAACCAGGATACATGCCCTTGACCGGAATCGAACCTGGGACCTTTCAGTCCGCAGGCCGGTGCTCTATCCACTGAGCCAAACCAGTTTCGGCCCAAATAAATAACTTTAAAACAATCTATTCATGGACCAGTTAACTTGTTGCATAAACTGTAGGTACAGGGAATGGAAGACAGACAGAAGGAAGGATGTTACGGGGCAAAGGCTGAGCTCCGCCTTGAGTCAGGCGGAGTGCGGACAGGCAAGCTGTGTCCCAGAACTGGTGGTGTCCACAGACGCTGCCCGAGGAGGCCCTGTGCCAGCGTGGGGACACAGTAAGGTCTTGCCCTTCCACAGCTCACAGCCTCAGAGACACACTGAAGATGCCAAACAAGAAAAAGGGTATGAAAACTCAAAAGATGAGCCCTGGCCAGTGTAGCTCAGTGGACAGAGCGTCAGCCTGTGGACCAAAAGCGTCCCGGGTTCGATCCTGGTCAAGGGCATGGACCTTGGTTGCAGGCTCCCTGGGCCCTGGCCCTGGTCAGAGGCAACCAACTGAGGTGTTTCTTTCACACCAATATTTTTCTGTCTTTCCTGCTCTCTCCCACTCTCCCTAAAAAAAAAATCAATGGAAAACTATCCTCGGGTGAGGATTAACAAAAAATTAAAACAAAATAAAATTTAAAAACCTCAAAAGATTATCATTATATTTAGTAGTATTTCTAAAAGGTTTTGTTATTCTGGGCTGATTGAAATTTGCCAATTGGGTTAATTTATAGGTAAGTATAATCCTACTTGTTTTCAAGGTGACTCCTAGGGCAAGCCTCTCTTTGTTGTCCTGGTAAATATGTTATTTAAAATCCAGTTCATTTGAATTTATATTGATTTTGGATTTAAAGTTCTAAACTACATTTACTCCTGCCAATTTTTTAAAGGACAACTGGGGAGTAGAAAATGAGACATTACTTACATTTTAAAACAGAGCAAAACTTTTTCTCTTTTAATTTTCTTAAGAGTATTCTACCAGACTGTAAGTAATTTGAAGGAAAAATCTTCTCCCCGTATCTACCTACTGCAGGTAAACTCAAGCTGGGCCTCAGAACAGTGCGGCCTATGCTTGGAGGCAGGCTAAGATTCAGAACTAAGTCCAGGGCCTGCACCAACTACCAGGAGTCCATCTGTACAATCATCAGAGTACCTCCTTCACTGTGCTGGTGGACACTTGAAAATTAGGTTAATAGACGTAAAATAATTTTGAAAAGTTAAATTACAATGTACTTATTAGGCTATCTTCCAAAATAATGAGAAAATCATTCTGTAACAGGTCAAAAACAGATTGTAAAACAATTTACAATAGAATTTCAAAATCTTTGCTGAAAGTTTGTATTAAAATACTAAAGTATCATCCTCTACCTTTTCTAAGTCTTCAATTTCGGAGTTGAAGTTTTTACCCTCGTCCATCATCTCCTCCTCTTCAAGAGTTCTTTCGTCGTCGTAGTCATGGACCAACATCTCAGCCGTCGGGTCAAAATCATGGTCCTCAGAAGACAGAGACCCAACTGGAAGGAAACACACAATGGCTTTACAAGTTCACCAGGCTGCTGACAAAGGAAAATGGCCTGTGTTCCTCTGCCAGCTCCTTTCAATGCTTCCGTGTGAGCTTTATTGAGTGCATTTACTAGACACCGCACAGCTTGTAAATAAGACCGTCCAGTCCTGAGGAAGCAGGCAGAGCAACGCAACTGTCACCAGGGTCCAGCCCCTGCAAGGAAGGCTTGCAACAGCAGGAGGTGGTTTTTACGTGGAGTGGCCCTAAAGTGTTCTCACAGAAACGTCAAACCTGCTCCGAGGGCAGTCACAGTTGTCTAAACGACGGGAAAACGTCAGCGGGGATATGAATGGAGGATTCCACAAGGATCTGTTACAGACGAAGACTGAACACTCGGGGAGGAGAACATAGCCCGAGCCGGTTTGGCTCAGGCGGTAAGAGCACCAGCCTGCGTTACCCAAATCCTAAACCTCAAAAAAAGGTGCAAAACACAACAGAAGCCTGGTTTTGGAACCCATGCGAGTTTCTGTGCGGCAAGCAGCTCCCAGCCGCTCCGCCAGGAAGAGCCTCTACCTTCTCGTGCTGACGAAGGCGGTGAAGCTCCCGCTTTCCGCGGAGGCATCGCCCCAAAGAGGCCTTTGGCTCCTAAGGAAGCTCTTAGCTACCGGGGGACACAGACACCAGGGCTCAGGCTCTGGAGGATGCATCGCTGCAAGTGGTTTGGGTCAAGTCAAACGTGCTTATAGAACTGTAATGCCCCTCCATGGCCAACCTAAAGTTGGCAGGACACTCTGAAAACAGTGGGAAGAAAATAAGACCCACAGTCCTGAGAATACTATCCATGATGAAAAACGGGGTTTTCTCCATTTGCTTCATTCCAGAATCTAATCTGATTAGACCAGTGACTCCCAGAGCAGAGAGAGGGCATCAGAATCATGAGGTGAATGAAGGGAGAAGTGGAGAGACACCATCCACCAAAAAACTTGACCTCCTTTCAGTCAAGCTATTCATTTTAAAATTTCAAACATTTACGGACAGTGTGACGTCATTCATAAAATCCTGAACTCGACCTAAGACTTCTCACTATGGAAAAAACACAGACTTAAGTCAGTATTTATGATTCTGAGTTTGGAGAACTCTGATCATTTGCTCCAAAAAACATGCAATTTCTATGGGACTTAATTCTTTAGGAGGTTTACAGTATGATGTTTCCTTGGTAATGCTGAAAACTAGCATTTGCTCACTTTAAAACCTGTAAAAGTATATAGGTGAATTAAGTCAATTCTAAAGGGAAAAAAATATTATACAGCTCAAAAGCAAAACATCCACCATTACAAATTTCCTTTTCTTGAGGAATTCCCGGAAACCTGTGGGCTTTCTACCACTCTGAGGGCAGGGTTCTGCCCGGCCGTCCCCCACTGGCCTGCAGCCGGCTCCTGGTCCCGGGGCGGGGGTGTTCGCTAACAGCCAGCGGAGGGGCCTGGGTCTGCTCCTGGCTCGCCCCCGGCTCCCGGGACCTGCGGCAGTCATTGAAACTTCTGGGCCCAGGTCCAGGTCCTCGTTGTAAAACACACGGGGTTGGCTTAAATGACCTCAAGAGTCTCTTCTGGCTCTAAAATTCTCTTTAAAATCGACTAATCGATTGAAAACAGGTTATAAATTTGTTTAAACACCAAAACCACAGTCGTTTTGCTTTTTATTTAGATTGCAATGCCTTAAACGCAGACAGGGATACAAAATGGAAAAATTCCATTATCATCCAGATGTTTGGCAACATGCACATAAATACTCTTTTCCTGAAATCA
>JAAGEH010000519.1:0-10570 GCA_011751065.1 Lasiurus cinereus
GCCAGGTCCTCCTCCTCGTTCCTCACTCCTCCCCCCTGACAGAAACACGGCATCCGGTGGGTGGTGATCGGAGACGAGAACTACGGCGAGGGCTCGAGCCGGGAGCACGCGGCGCTGGAGCCCCGCCACCTCGGGGGCCGGGCCATCATCACCAAGAGCTTCGCCAGGATCCACGGTGAGCTGGAGCCAGGCCCCCAAACCCCCTTTCCCCTCTGGGGTTCTCACTGGCAGCCCCAGGTCAGCGTGGCTGTGGGGTCTGGAGCCTGGTTTCCAGCCTCTGCCCCTTCCGATTCGTGTTGAGCGACCCCACAGCTTCCGGTCTGGCAAGCCCTGAGGTTGCCTCCGGACTGTGGACCCAAACAGCTGGAATCCAGACCACATGGTCTACAGGGTTTCCGTGGTGTCTGTCTGTCAGGAAGGCGTGACGGACACAGCACCCGCACGGGCTGCCAGTAGGGCCCTAGCGAGAGGCAGCGCATCGCTGGGCGGGCAGGCGACCTGGGCCTTGTAGTCGCTGCCCCAGGTTTGTCCCCCAGTGGCAGGACGAGGGCGCCCCCCAGAGCCCTGATGGCGCTTAGAAAAGGTGACGCTCCGGCTGCGGAGGCTCCTGCACAGCGAAGGGGCCAGGCCTGCCCGCGGCCTGACCACACTCTCCTTCCAGAAACCAACCTGAAGAAGCAGGGCCTGCTGCCCCTCACCTTCGCTGACCCCGCCGACTACAACAAGATCCACCCCGTGGACAAGCTGACCATCCAGGGCCTCAAGGACTTCGCCCCTGGCAAGGTCAGGGAGCCAGGGAGGGGCACAGGCTGGCCATCCCCTCTCTCCAAGGGCCCTCCTAGGGGGGCAGCCACCTGGATTACAGCTGGCTCCACCTGCACCTCTTCCCATGAGCCTTTGTTCCAGCTGGAAGGGCAGTGCTCCCCAGAAATGAAGGGGAGCCAGCTCAGGTCCTTCTCCTGTTCACGCATTAGCCCAGGCCTGGCACTCGGAGGCCAACTGCTCGTGCCCAGTAGGACCCACTTGGCCTCAGTTCTTTTACTCGGGTCTCACCACCAGCCTAGGACTTGGTCCCCACGAGGCCCTGACCCTCCAGCAGAACCCAGGGCCCTGTTCTAAGAGCCACCCCACCCACACCCACCTCCTCTCTTGCAGCCCCTGAAATGCATCATCAAGCACCCCAACGGGACCCAGGAGACCATCCTCCTGAACCACACCTTCAACGAGAGCCAGATCGAGTGGTTCCGCGCGGGCAGCGCCCTCAACAGGATGAAGGAGCTGCAGCAGTAATCCCGCCCGCCTCGGACCTCACCGGCGTGCTGCATGTCACCAGAACCGGATGTGACCCACCCACCGGGCTTCCCGCACCGAGAAGGCATGGCCAGGCCTCCTGCCCGCCCGCCCTCGGCCCACAGAGCGGCCCGTGCCGGAGGGTTCTAACCTGCCTTCCCGGTTTTAGTTTGGTTCCGATCTTGAGCGCCTCCGTGCAGCTGTATTTATTTTTGATGACAAGACTCCCATCTAAAGTTTCTCTCCTGTCTGAGCATTTCACTGGTGGCTGAAGGATTTTAAAGAACCTTTCGATCTTGCAAGGAAAATAAGAATCCATTCAGTGACTGTTCCTGTGTGGTAGTGTCTGTGCTGTTACAACTCCAGGGTTTGGGGGGCTCTCTTCACCAAAGTTGGCGGAGCCCCAATAATCACGCCACAGCTGGACCCAATACTGCAGTGAAGCAGACATGACCAGCAGGCTCCCCACTTCTCCCTCCTTTCCCGGTGGGCCCGTGCTGGGCCCTGGTGGTACTGTGCAGACTCCTGTACCACTGCCTCCCCTTCCACTGGCCATTCAGTCCTCCAAACACAAGTGGGCACAGGCCACCCTGTCCAAGGTCACAGCTCGTCCATGATCACACTCCTGGCCCTCAGCGGGAGGCAGTGGCAGGCCCCTGTTCCACAGCTGTTCCTCCCTTTGCAGCCACACCTGCTGGCACCCCCACACGGACCCCCTCACCTAAACTGACCACAAAACCAGTGTCCCGGTCCCAGCAGAAGTGGGTGAACATGGCACAGCCATTCCGAATAAAAAAATGGTACTTGCCCTCATGCCAGGATCTGGGGGTCCGCAGCAGACCCACAGGGGTTCCTGTTGTGGCCGTGGTCTGAGTGACAGCTGTCCCCAAGATTCCTGCTAGAGTGATGGGAGGAAGGGGATGACACAGCTGATTGGTCACCAGCCTGCAAAGCCCATGGCCGCCACCTTCCACGTTAGTGGGGAGGAAGGTGCTTGTCCCTTAATCCTCACCCTTCTCAGCAGCTGACAGCTCCATGCCCAGGGCAGCTCCCCCAGGCCAGCCTCTCGCTCCCAGTGTTACCTATGGAGCCACCAAGCTCACCCAGCCCAAAGCCTGGCTGAGGCAGCCTGGATCTCAGCCCCCGATCCTGCCATTTGTGCAGGGCCGTCTCCACAAGTGATTTGAGGAGAGGAAGGACATGCTTGCTGTCCCAGCTGTGGCAACTTGACCTTAGGTAGTGGCAGCAGCCGGTGAGACAGGTGGCTCCTCGACTGCTGTTGCCATTGTTTATTCAATAAAGTCTGTCACCCAGAGCGGGACTTCCGGGAAGAGAGGGACTTCCGGATGGCAGGAGGCGACGAGCTGGCAGGGCACTCTTGGCCACCGGTAGCTCCCGACTGTAGACACTGCACACTGCTCCTTGGTACCTGGGCTGCTGCTGGCTGCGGGCACCCCCCGAGGCTGGGCGGGGGCCTGCGGACTGGCTGGTCCACGTCCGGCACCAGGGCTAGCTGCTGGTCCACCAGGAGAGGAGGCCCAGGCCCGGCTCACTGATGGATCCCTGCCAGGAGAGAACAGGCACATGTCACCTACCTTTGGGGCTTGAGCCCATTCAGGAGGCAAAAGGAGCCCTTTGTTCAGGGTACCCAGCCGCCCCAACGCTCCCAGCTGGCACATGGGCACGCACAGCCAGACTCCCCTCCTCCCCAACTTCTAAGGCCTGTAAAGACAGCGCTGGGTTACGAAGGACTCTGCCCGGGCCCCGAGGCCTTGGGGTGAGATACCCTTCCTTGTCCCCAGGCCTGTTCAGAAGCACCTGGGGGTGAGCGTGCCCTCCCGAGCCACCTGTGGTCTCTTCCTACCAAGAAGGCCTGGTGACCTTGAGCCCCAGCAGCCAAATACATGTGGATGCCCTGGGCCACCTAGATTCCTGATTTTTGGCCCATGTAGTGTACAACCTGGGGCTGACCCTGAACCCCCTTTTGTCACTGAGTTCACGAAAAGGCTAAATGAACCCAGTCGGCTCTGGCTGGTCAGCTTCCCTGTCACCTCAGGCCCGTGCTGGGTCTGGTGTGGGAGCAGCCCTGAGGGTCACCCTCTGAAGCCCCACCCACACTCTTGAGACCGACTCTTCCCAAGGCCCCTCCTTGGTTCTTCCATTACCAGTGGCCTTGTCACCAGGCTTGGCTGTCCCACCTCCCCACCAGGATTACGGCCTCAGCCACAGAAACCCAAGCCCCCAGGGAGACATGACTGCCCAAGACCACCCTGGCTGCACTCTGACCTGCTGGGGGAGGGGCTCCAAGAGCGGGACCCGACACCCCGCAAAGAACTGGCTCCCGCACCACAGCCCCGGGGTTCCGGCAGCACATGCAACTGCTCACCACAAGCGTGTACGGGGCCTCCTTCTTCGGCGGCTCCTCGCTGGTGGAGGCCACCTCGGCGGAGCTGGGCCCGGTGGGGGACGTGTCCACAAAGCTCTCATCCACCACCCGGAAGCGAATCTCCTCGCCCGTGTCCATGTACAGGTCGTGGGCCCCTTCCTCCGTCTCGTACTCCCACACCCACACTTGCTCTGCATCGTCGCTGGGCAGGGCGCAGGTCAAGGCAACAACCGGACCACGGAGAGTTCCTGAGGGTTGGGGGTTCCTCCCACAGAACCTCCGCTCCCTGCCCCCTGAAAATCTAATCCCAGACTGCGTTCACTCTGGCTGGCAGGCCCGTGAGCAAGTGGCGAGGTCTGGGCCCGAGGAGAGGAGCAGGAGCAGGCTGGGAACTCGGGGGCCCCTACCAAGCACCCACAGGCTCCCGCAGGTCATCAAAGAAAGGAGGCTTGAGAGCAGAATTGGAGTTCGCCTCTCAAGTTGGCAATCACCATGGCCAGCTGCTGCCTGGGGTCCCCCCTGCCAGGTCCAGCTCGGCCTGTGCATCCTCTGAGGCCAACTGCCAAGTGCAGAATCAGCCCCACCACGCGCCACTGTGACCGGGGTCAGGCCCCACCTCTCAGGGTGTCCACCTATAAAATGGGGCTGTAGCAGGGCTCGCCTCACTGTGTGGTAAACATGGGGACCACACCCCTCCCCATTCACACCCCTCCATCCGCACCTTGGACACTGACCAGGCAGGGGAAGGGCTTCCCAAGTTTTCAAGGGGTTGATGGTGGAAGGTCACGTGCCTGAGGGCCCACAGCTGGTGAGAGCACCAGAGGGGTTGGGTCAGGTTTTCTGACCAATTCTGGAATCACACAGTCCCTGGCCCTGGCTAAGCTCTGTCTACTGAGCCACTGGTGCCACACTGCCCTCTAGTGGCAGCCGTGAGGTCCCGCCTCTCCTGTGCCAGGTCCTGCATTGGGCATCATAAGTACAGTCATGACAGGATGGGGTCCCTCCCCGTGAGCAAGGGGGGGTTCCCTTCAGTGAGGATGCAAGAAACAGACACCTGCAGTGCAGCAGGCAAGAGCCGGGACAGGGAGGCCAGCAGAGGGCAATAACCCCACCCAGAACCCTCAGTCAAGCCCTCCAGTGCCAGCTGATGCTACCCCCTCACAGACCAGGAGGAGGGGGAGGAGCCAGTCGGGGCAAAGCTCTCAGGGAAATTACCTTTGCAACGATTCCTGCAGGGACAACCTAAGCCGAGTGAGCCGGAAGTGAGCAGTATCCTGCCGCCAGCGCACCACCACCTACACAGCCCGGCCTGGCATCCCAGAGGCACAGGCCGGTGGGTGCTTCCAGAACACAGGCCCAGCTGGCGGCTGGGCAGAGGCAGCAGCCTCTGACCCCAAGACCCCGGCCGTGCCACAGAGTGGGCCCGCTTTCACGTGGGAGGATACAACTTGGCTGGCTGCTGCAGAGACTCAGGCGGGATGAGGATGTCATCGAAGAACCCTAGAGAGACTGGGAGTGACGGCGGGGGACAGGGCTGACCATGGACAGTCCCCACTGCGGGGTCTGTGTGCTGTCTACGGGGCAGATGTCAGCATGGAAATGACCCCTCAACCTCAGAGTCCCACGTGGGCTCTGCCTGTACCACTCACCCACCCCGAGCAGCCACCGCACACAGCATGGACCAGTGGGTACTGACCACCCTGAGTCACTCCGCCCGCTCCAGGACCCCTGAGGCCCTGAGGCCCCGCCTCATGGTGAAGCTCACAGCACCCAGGTCCTCGCTGCTATACAAATGCTCTCCCCGGGAGAGTCTGCTTCTATATCTGACCCCTCCCTGACACGGGGCCCAGCACAGAAGCTAAAGGGAGGCCATCTGGCCTGGCCACTGCCCCAGCCACTGGCCACGGTCCTCCCCCCTCAACTCCCCACCCCCGCACCCGCTTCCTATGCTCCCAGGTGTCGTCTGAGAAATCGGGGCCGCCATTACCATGCACTCCCTCGGGGCTGCAGCCTTTGATCTTTCCGATGAGAATCTCGTCCAGGAACGGATGGAACACCACATAGCGGAAGTGAACTGCAAAGGAGAGCGTGTCACGTGAGGGATGGCTTCCACCAGGGCGGCCTCATTCGCTGGCGCACTGACCCAGAGGCCCAGGAACCTGCCCAGCAGTCCATTCAGGAGCCCCCTGTGGGCCCAGCCCCCGAAGCTGAGTCAGAGGGACCCTTACACCGTTACACCGTCCCCTGCAAGGTCCCCTGCTTGGTCCTCATAAGAGGCAGCAGCCAGTCAAAACCGGTTTGGCTCAGTGGATAGAGTGTCGGCCTGCGGACTGAAAGGTCCCAGGTTCGATTCCGATTCCGGTCAAGGGCATATGCCTTGGTTGCAAGCACATCCCCAGTTAGGGGCGTGCAGGAGGCAGCTGATCAATGTTCCTCTCTCATCGATGTTTCTAACTATCCCTCTCTCTTCCTCTCTGTAAAAATTCAATAAAATATTTATTTTTAAAAAAATAAAATAAGAGGCAGCAGCAATGGCCCTGGATCCGAGAGCTGGCTCTCAAATCCATCAGATGAGTCACAACTGAGTCCCTCTAGTGCAGTGGGTCTCAACCCTTTTTAAAAAAAATACATTTCATTGATTTTTTACAGAGAGGAAGGGAGAGTTAGAAACATTGATGAGAGAGAAACATCCATCAGCTGCCTCCTGCATGCCCCGCACTGGGGATGTGCTCAAAATGAAGGTACATGCCCTTGACCGGAATCGAACCTGGGACCCTTGAGTCCTCAGCTGATGCTCCATCCACTGAGCCAAACCTTTCTAATGCCATGACCCTTTAACATAGTTCCTCATGTTGTGGTGACCCCAACCACTTAATTATTTTCGTTGCTACTTCATAACTGTAACTCTGCTACTGTTATAAATCGAAATGTAAATATCTGTTTCCAATGGTCTTAGGCGACCCTGCTAGAGGTTCTCAACCTGTGGGTGGCGACTGAAGCAGGGGAGGTGGGAGCATCCACCATTGGCCTGAATACCCGGGGCTAAAATATAAGGATGAGGCTGCCCCCTGCTGGCCACTGAGTGATTATCTCAGTCTCACCGTGCCAGCTGTCATGCTGCTACCCCCACAGCTCTAGAGGCTGGGTAACCTGCTCAGAGTCACACAGCTCTTCTGCCTTGTCCTGCCATGGGGAGACCCCAAGTCTTTCTGGCCCACCAGACAGGGCCACGGCTGAATCCGCCCTCCTCAGACAGGTTTAACCCCGAGCACGGGCTTCTGCCGCCAGCACCCGCAGCCGCTCAGGGACAGCAAGGCCCACGAGCCCAGCTCTCTGCCAGACCGCCTCTCGCGGCTCCGTGGGGCAGGAAGGCTTGGGGGCATGGAGGGGGCAGCGGGCAAACCCTCCCTGTCCATGAGGAGGCAAAGGGACATCTAAGCCATCAGACCTCATGGAGAGCAAATGAGGGCAGCCAAGGGTCACTTACCCACAGGATGGAAAAACCCCGTCCCCCACATGACACAACACCAGTTCAGTTCACTAAATCCCCACGGAGCCTCTACCAAGTCTGTGCCAGGCCGGTTTGGGCAGGACGGTGCGATCCTGTGCCCGGGGAGCAGCATCTGGAGCCACCACATCCAAAAGCACATGGTGAGCCACCCAGAGGCCACAGAGGACGGGGAGCCTGTGCGGACCTCTGTGCGGTGGGTGGCATTCCGCGTCCAAGGAATGACGTGCTGGCACGCTCCAACACGGATGGCCCTCGAGGCTTGAGAACTTCTTACAGGTGAGGAAACGGAGGCCCAGAGAGAAGACTCTGCCCGTCAATCAGTTCCAGGCAGTCACCTTGGTCCCAGGTCTCCCAACCCTCAGACCAGGACCCCCAACCCCGAAAACTGAGCTCAGGAGCCAACGCCCCAGGAGAAGAGGGTACCCACCTTTGGTGTGCGACGCACCATCCCCAGGAAACACGTAGGCATCCTCCAGCTTGGTGATGTCGAACAGACAGATGCAGAGTCCCACGTTGTACACGACCTGTGTGCATCAATGTACACACACACACACACACACACACACACACTCAGTGACCCCAGGCCCAGGTCCAGGCATCTCTTTTGAGGCCCACCACCTCAAGGCAAGTATAATCACCCTGTTTTACAGCTGGAGGCCAGTTGGGGTCTGGCCTACAGTAAGCACAGATAAGGAACGGCAGAAGGAGGTGGCGCTCCGGAAAGAACAGGGCAGATCCAGGTTACAATGCCAGCTCCACCACTTCCTGTGGGACTTCCAAGGCCATCTCTCTGAGCCTCGGTTTCCCCATCTGCAAAAATGGGCTTCCTAGGTTGCAGGGTCGTTAAACAGAGAGAATGGATGGGACACCCCTACCCAGTACCTGGCTCATATGCTAGAAATAATAACCAGCTGAAACCGGTTGGGCTTAGTGGATAGAGCATCGGCCTGTGGACTGAAAGGTCCCAGGTTCGATTCCGGTCAAGGGCATGCATCTTGGTTGTGGGTACATCCCCAGTAGGGGGCGTGCAGGAGGCGGCTGATCGATGTCTCTCTCTCATCGATGTTTCTAACTCTATCCCTCTCCCTTCCTCTATGTAAAAAATCAATAAAATATATTTTTTTAAAAAATAAATAATAATCAGGCAAGGATCACTATTATTACTAGTAGGGACAGTGGTAGGGCACCCCCTGGTTAAACCTACACTTCCCAAGGTTCCCACGTCCATGCTAGAGCTCACAGTTCGGTGAACATCAGAACACAGCTCATCTCTGTTCTGCTTACAGAGTCTCAGACACACAGACAAGGCCACAGGGATCAAGGCTGGCAGAGTGACACGCGGCCAAGGTCCCAAGACTGGGCGGAGAACAGCCCATGCCCATCCCCAGCGCACGGTGCTCCCAACAACTGGCCGCTCGCTTGGTGCCTGCTAATCTGCCACCGGCATCATCGCCTCCCGAGGAGAGACCTCGCAGGCCGGTCCAAGGATTAGCAAGAAGCTCGGAGAACTCGGAGTCCTAGCCAGACTCACCAGGAGGCCAAGCCAGCACAAGCTCCATGCCCTTCGCTAGACCATGAATCTCTCTGCTGGGCCGCCTCTCAATGACTCAGTGATTCCAATATAGAGCCTTAGCCAGTCTGGCTCAGTGGGTGGTGTCAGCCTGAGGACTGAAAGGTCCCGGGTTCGATTCCAGTCAAGGGCACAGCCCCGGCAGGGAATGTGCAGGAGGCAGCAAATCAATGATTTTGTCTCATTGATGGTTCTCTCTCTCTCTCCCTCTCCCTTCCTCTCTGAAATCAATAAAAATACATATTTTGAAAAGGATATATACTTTCAACAATAAAGACATTTTTATCAAGTGCATATATATAAAGACTTGTCTCATGCTGGCTGGTGTGGCTCAGTTGGTTGAGTGCTGTCCCATGTACCAAAAGGTTACTGGTTCCACTCCCAGTCGAGGCACATGCCTGGGTTGCAAGCTGGACCCCAGTAGGGGGCATGCAATTAATGTGTCTTTCTCAAAATGATGTTCCTCTCTCTCCCTTCCTCTGTCTCTACAAATCGATAAAAACATATTAAAAAACAGAAAGAGAGACTGGTCCCAACAGGTCCCTAAAGGACCCAGGCCACAGAGGGACTCCATTCCATCCTCGGACGCTGCACACCTTCTCCCCACCATGGTCACACTCCATCCGCCACAGGCCCCGGCTTTCGGCATCACAGTCACCAGAGCCACCCACCAAGGGCTCCAGGGGTTCCCTCCCCCACCACAGCCCACACCAGCCTCCTCCCAGCCCTGAAGGGACAATATTCCTTCCAAAGTCACGTGCTGTTTCCCCTCCCAGCACAGCCCCCCTCTCGGCACAGGCCCTCCCCTAGCGAGTCCTCTCGTCAGCTCCTCCTCTCCCTAACAAAGCAGCTCGTCTCCCATCACTGTAGAAGTTCCTTTCTTCACAGGCTGCGAACACCTGTCCCTCAGAGCCTCTTCCTCAACTTGTCACCACACTCAGCGGTGGGACCCTGTCATTCTCATCTGCTTTCCCACCACACTACCCGGCAGGACCTTGTCTGCGTCATTCATTCATCGACAGACAATTACGGGACATCTACTGTGTGCCAGACTCTGGCTAATATGGGGGGGACGTGGGGGAAGAAAGAAGACAGACAAAGGCCCCTGCTCTCCTGGAGAGGAAAGGACAAAAAGTTACCCACTAACGAACAGGAAAAGAGAGTATAGAAACTGAAGTGCTAAGCAGGAGGGTCATGTCACAGAGTAGCTGAGGAGGGAGGTTCTACAGAAAGGCAGCAACTCTCTGGCGAGCTGGCACTAAGGCACGTGGGCCTGGCACATAGAAGATGAGCACGCGTGTTTCTGCAAGAATTAGTGGATAAATTGCCAAGACCGGTGTGGCTCAGTGGATGGAGCGTCAGCCTGCGAACTGAAAGATCCCAGGTTCTATTCCAGTCAAGGGCATGTACCTTGGTTGCGGGCACATTCCCTAGTAGGGGGCTTGCAGGAGGCGGCTGATCGATGTCTCTCTCTCATTGATGTTTCTAACTCTCTATCTCTCTCCCTTCCTCTCTGTAAAAACTCAATAAAATATATTTTAAAAAACTGAAAAAAAGAAAATAATTAATGGCCGAGACCGGTTTGGCTCAATGGATAAAGTGTCGGCTTGCAGACTGAAAGGTCCCGGGTTCGATTCCGGTCGGGGGCATGTACCTTGCTTGCGGGCACATCTCCACTGTGGGGCGTGCAGGAGGCGGCTGATCGATGTCTCTCTCTCATCGATGTTTCTGACTTTCTCTCTCCCTTCCTCTCTGTAAAAAATCAAATATATATATATATATATATATATATATATATATATGTATTTAAAAG
>JAAGEH010000520.1:0-14433 GCA_011751065.1 Lasiurus cinereus
GAGAGAGGAAGAGGGAAAGATAGAAACATCAACGATGAAAGAAAAATGATTGATCCGCTGCCTCCTGTACGCCCCCTACTGGGGACCAAGCCTGCAACCTGGGCGTGTGCCCTGACCGGGAATCGAACCGGTGACCTCTCGGTGCATGGGACGACGCTCAACCACGGAGCCAGGCCGGGCAGGGCCGCCCGCCGGGTTGGCTGCTTTGCTGGGCCCGGAGCCGAGAGACAATGGGCGCCCGGGTATGGTCTCCGGGAGGTGCCCTCCAGTCGGCTGTGAAGTGCTTGGCCACCGGGTTCCGCTCTCAGTCTCCGTTTCCCCCTCCACTTGGCAAGGAACCTTCCAGCTTCTCGCTCTGCCGCCTCAGAATAAACCTGAGAATAAACCCAGCCTGGTCTGGCACAGGCTGGTCCGGCCTGGCCGGCCTCGCCCCTACCCACTTCCCTCCCACGAACTGTGTTTCCTTGAACTCTCCCATTTCTGGAAGCTTCTGCTCTCGCACACCCTCCTTAGCATGGTCACGTTTCCTGTTCCGTTCCTGTCCCTGTCCCTGCCCCCCAGCCTTCAAAAGTTTATTTGATTTCTGACATAGCATGCTGAATGGTACAGTGCTTTAGAAACACCTTATAAAATTAAGTTCTGAGGCGAACACATCCACATCTGGCGGGTGACGCACCCCAACTTTACTTTTTTTTTAAAATATATTTTATTGATTTTTTACAGAGAGGAAGGGAGAGGGATAGAGAGTTAGAAACATCGATGAGAGAGAGACATCGATCAGCCACCTTCTGCACGCCCCACAGTGGAGATGTGCCCACAAGCAAGGTACATGCCCCCGACTGGAATCGAACCTGGGACCTTTCAGTCCGCAAGCCGACGCTCTGTCCACTGAGCCAAACCGGTCTCGGCCCAACTTTACTTTTAGAGCCCTGAATTTGAGACCCCCCCTAGACCTCATCCTGTGTATCTATCTATTCACCTGGCTGTTCTCCTGTATCCACGATCACATCCTCTATCAGATAATAAACTATGAAGCGAAGGTAAGCGTCCCCCCGAGTTCTATGAGGTGCTCCAGAACATTAACAGAACCCATGGAGGGGTCCCGGGACCCTCTGACCAGTGGCTGGTTGGTCAGTGTGTGTGTGTTGGGGGTTGGGGGTCGGGGGCCGTCTTGTGGGTCTGACCCCGTCCACCTGGAGGCCGTGTCAGGGGGTGGGAATGTAGGACACCCAGCTGCTGTCGCAGAGAACGTGTACTGCTGGCAAAAACCTCACACGCTGGGCGACCAGAGCTATACAGTGAGGCCACGGAGAGGGAAAGGAAAACAGGAAGCGTTTCCTTTAATAGGACAAATGCTCTTGCTGTTCTAAGTGGAAGACAGTGCAGAACGCCGTCACCATAGCGCGCCGGGCTCTGCTACAATCTGAGAGCTCAGCTCCTCTTGCTTCCTAGGTTCCCAGCTGAGCGTTAGATGCTTCAGATGGTTGGAAATTTCCCAGTGGTCCTCCCAGGTGAGTGCAGTCAATATTCCTATTTTACAGGTTCCACGGATTGTAGAGAAATTCATTCTTTTTAAAAAATATATATCTTATTGATTTTTTACAGAGAGGAAGGGAGAGAGAGAGAGAGAGCTAGAAACATGGGTGAGAGAGAAACATCCATCAGCTGCCTCCTGCACCCCCACCCCCTACTGGAGATGTGCCCGCAACCAAGGTATATGCCCTTGACCGGAATCGAACCTGGAACCCTTGAGTCCACAGGCCAACACTCTATCCACTGAGCCACACCGGTTTCGGCCAGAAATTCATTCATTTGCCCGAGATGGCAGTGAAACAGAAGAGCTGGGCCTGTAACCAGGTCCCCGCGGAAGATCACTCTGAGGCTGTGGCTGTCCAATTTGGTAAGAAACCAGCCCCTCAGAAATGCGCGGAGCAGCGGGCATCGGGAGGAGAAAGGCACATGTTATTTCTGGCCACGTGTGGGCAGTGAGGGGACTCCACAAGTCATGTTACTTTTAGTGGCGAAACATTTATGAAATATATAAAAGAATTGGGCGTGTGCTACATAAAAGCCCACACTGGCCTGTTAGAAATCCCTCTTTTCTCTTTGGGTCTCCAAGTGGTTTGTAACCACGAGCTCTGGGGTCCCCAGGAAGATACACACCCCCATTCCCAGAGTGCGGTGGGGACCAGAAGTGGGGGGTGAGGCGAGGGGGGACGAACTCTTGATGGTCCACGGCTGCCGCCGGGGTTTAATGAAAGCGCTGTCTCCAATGAGCTGCCATGGCCCGAAGGGCGGCCAGCGCGGCTACCGGGGACTCTGGCGACTGGACACGCTGTGCTTTACACACCAGGAGCCCCCCAAGGCAGCGCAGCCCCTCGGACTCACAGCGGGGGCTCTGGCAGAGCGCGCCACCAGAGGGACCACCAGGTGGCGCCCGTGAGCCTTGCTTGTCGACTGGTCCAGCCAGGCAGGCACCCTGGTTGCCATGGAGACCACAGGGCAACTATATTGTGATTCCCCTTCCAGGAGGTCCTTAGAGCAGTCCCATTCTTAGAGGCAGAAAGTAGTGGGGGTGGTGGGGGAGGCTCCAGGGCCTCGTGGAGGAGAGATGGGGAGCTGGTGCTTAATGGGTGCAGCGTTTCCGTTTGGGGAAAGTGACAAAGTTCTGCAAACGGACGATGGTGGCACCACAAGGCAAACGTACTTCACCCCACCGAGCTGCACTCTCACAGACGGCTGAAGGGCAAGTTCTGTGCGCGCGTGATGCACCGCAATCAGCAGCAACAACAACAGCAAAAGCCACTTGTCTAGAAAGGAGGTGGGCCGTGTCTCCCGTGGGGGAAACACCGGTGTGGATGGCATACCCCTCGGCGGAGCCCAGGCCCCCCTCAACCCCTCTGTCCTCCTTCCCCCTGTGCAGAGCGCTGTAGAAACCTGGAACCCCCCACCACAGCCCTTGCAGAGGCGCCTTCCCCGCCTCGGGCCTTGTGCGGCTCAGCACCTCCCCCTCCCGCCATCTCTGGCAATTGCTTCACCCACGACAAAGGACAGAACAAAAACTGTCGCCCACCCCCACCCCCACTTTCCACATCCGCCCCTCCCTGCCCCCCCGCCCCTCCCCCCGCTTGGTTCAGTGGCAGGTGCTGCACCCACAGCCCTCGGACTCTGTTTGGGTCCTGCTTCCTTTACTCTCTACGCTGCGGGCATTGCTCTCTGTGGCTGCAGCCCTCGCGGGGGTTGTTGTGAAGAGCCGGGTGACACCCCATCGGGCAGATATGCCCACCTTGCCATTCTCCTGCTTTCAGACAGGCGGCCCGAGCTCAGCCTCCCAAGACTTTAAGGAGCGAGTGGCCTGGCCAGCCGAGCGCTTGGAGGCATCAAGATTGTGTCCTCAGCTGAAACCAGTGTGGCTCAGAGGATAGAGCATCGGCCTGTGGACTGAAAGGTCCCGGGTTCGATTCTGGTCAAGGGCATGGACCTTGGTTGTGGGCACATCCCCAGTGGGGGGCGAGCAGGAGGCTGCTGATCGATGTCTCTCTCTCATCGATGTTTCTAACTCTCTATACCTCTCCCTTCCTCTCTATAAAAAGTCAATAAAATATTAAAAAACAAAAAAAGATTGGGTCCTCAGATCCAAGCCAGCATGGGAGGGTGCACCCTGGCCGCCCCCCAATGGCCTCCGAGAACCCGGGAGACGGAGCAGGGGCTTGAATGACGGCTGGGGGTCGGACTGGAACCCTGAGTGGCCCCCACAGGCGGCAGAGGAAGCAGCCGCTGTGTCCACGGAGGCCTGCACAGGCCACAGGAGTTGCTGCCCAACTGCTGCAAGAAGAAATTCCAGATCACGAGTCCCCGGGACCAGCCTCAAACTCAACAGTGTTCCCGGGGGACTCGGGGGACTCGACAAATCCAGGGCACTCAGGGGGTGTCTGGCAGGTTCCTGGGGAAGCACTCCAAGCGAAGGCAGCTGTGCCCGCAAAGGCCCCGCAAAGGCCCCGCGCAGGTGGCCTGGCTGTGACCGGTGTGAGGACTGAGAAGCAGGGGGAGGAGCCAGAGGAGTAACGGGGGTGGCAGGTGACCCAGGGCCTGGTCAGGTTAAAATGTCACCCAAGAGGGTGCTGACCTCAGGCAGGGTGTCCATTTTTATTATTATTATTATTTTTAAAATAAACACTTTATTGAGATATAACTTATGTACCATATGATTCACCCATTTAAAGTGTTCATTTCAAGGGGTTTTGGTACATTATTAATTTTTTTAAAGTGGTAAAATGTATATAACATCAAATTTGCCACCTTGGCCATCTTTGTTGTTTTGCTTTTTTAAATATATTTTATTGATTTTTTACAGAGAAGAAGGTAGAGGGATAGAGAGTTAGAAACATTGATGAGAGAGAGACATTGATTAGCTGCCTCCTGCACGCCCCCTACTGGGGATGTGCCCACAACCAAGGTTCATGCCCTTGACCCGAATCGAACCCGGGACCTTTCAGTCCGCAGGTTGATGCTCTATCCACTGAGCCACACCAGTTGGGGCACCTTGGCCATCTTTAAGTGTACAATTCAGCATCACAGTATCATACAACCACCTCCACTATCTATTTCCAACACTCTTTCATCACCCCCCTCCACAGAACCCTGTACCGCTTAAGCAATAACTCCCCTCTTCCGGTCTTCATCCCAGCCCCTGGACACCTCTATTCCACTCTCTGTGGGCGACTTCCTCTCTTCTGGACGTTTCATATAAACGGGATCAACGCTATCTGTCCTGTTGCTCAGCAGAACGTGTTCGGCCGTCTCTGTGGTGTTGCGGGAGTCAGAACTGCATTCCCGGGCTGCGTGTTTCCAAGGACACCTGGCTGCCGGGAGCTGCCAGGGGACAGGCCCGGGAGGTGAAGCAGGAAGGGGAGGGAGACTGGAGGCCGGTGAGGAAGCCACTGCTGTCCTCCAGGCTGGCGAGGAGAAAATGGCGTCTTAAAATTAAGTAGGCTGAAACCGTGTGGCTCAGTGGATAGAGAGTCGGCCTGCGGACTGAGGGGTCCCAGGTTTGATTCCGGTCAAGGGCATGTATCCTGGTTGCGGGCACATCCCCAGTAGGGGGCGTGCAGGAGGCGGCTGATGGATGTCTCTCATCGATGTTTCTAGCTCTCTATCCCTCTCCCTTCCTCTCTGTGAAAAATCAATAAAATATATTTTAAAAAATTAAGTAGAACTACTTGCCACAAAGTAAAGGATGGGCGCATGGAATACCGCAAAATTAAAAACTGGGCGTCACAGGATTCCGCTCACAAAGTGCAAAGGCCACCCAGGAGCAGGGGCAGCGGTGTGGGGGGGATATCTGCAAATCACCTCTCTGATGGGGATTAACATCCAGAATATATAAAGAACGCCTACAACCAGGAACAAAAAAGCACATCGCCTGGTTCCACATGGGCCAAGGACTTGAACAGACATTCCTCCAGAGAAGATACGCACGTGGCCGGTGAGCACACAGAAAGGTGCTCAGCATCACTGATCCTTAGGGAAATACAGGTCAAAGCCACAAGGACATAGCGCCTCTCACCCATTGGAGGGCTACCCGTTTACAAGAAAAAGAAACAAATAAACAAACAAACCAAACCTCCTCCCTCCTCCCAGAAAATCCCAAGTGTTGGCCAGGATGTGGAGAAACTGGGAATGTAAAGGAGTTGGAGATGGAAAATGGTTCGGCCACTATGGAAAAAAGTATGTTCCTAAAAAAAAAAATTAAAAAAAAATTATCGGGGTGGGGGGCAAAGGGAAGATGTGTACACATGTAACACATTAATAAAAAATAACAATTAAAAATAATAAATAAATAAATATAAATAAAATTACTGTATAATCTGGCAATTTTTCTTGTGGGTACATCCTGCAAAGAATTAAAAGCAGGTTCTCAAAGAGACCCTGGCATATGCACGTCCCTAGCAGCCTGATTCACAACAGCTAAGACGTGGGGTGGCCCACAGGCCCACTGAGGAATGCGTGGATAAGCCAAACGGGGTCCTTACATACAGTGGGCACCACTCAGCCTTCACGGGCAAAGGCAGTACCTTCTGACAGGCTGCGGCAGGGACGAACCCCGACGACGCCCTGCTGAGTGAGTGAGCCAGTCACCGACAGACAGAGGCTGCATGATCCCATTCCTGCCAAGTACTTAGAACAGTCAAGTTCACGGAGAGAGGAAGTAGAATGGTGGTTGCAGGGGGCTGGAGGGCGGGCAGAGATGGGAGTTGTTGTTCAGTGAGGGTAACATTTCAGCTTTACAAGAGTGGGGAGGAGGGACGGACGAATGTAGTTAATACCACTCAACCGTCCACTTCAAAACGGGTAAGATGGTAAATTTTATGGTTTGTATATTTTCACGCAATTAAAAAGAAAAAAAATTTTAATTATAAAGGACCAACTGAGCCGAGCCAGTGTGGCTCAGTGGTTGAGTGTCGACCTATGAACAGGAGGTCATGGTTCGATTCCTGGTCAGGGCATATGCCCAGGCTGTGGGCTCCATCCCCATGGTGGGGGGTGCAGGAGGCAGCCGATCATTGATTCTCTCTCATCATGGATGTTTCTCTCTCTTCTTTCCTCTCTGAAATCAATAAAAATATTTTTTTTCTAAAAAAAGAGCCCACTGAACTGAAAAAATGAGGCACACGATTCCCTCTGAGACATTAAGTGGCAAACCGGAAGTCTGCCAACCTAAGGGTCAGTGAGGAGCTGCAGGCCCCCCACTGGCAGGGACCCCTCCGCTGACAACGAGGGAGCAAACCTAGGGTCCCACCCTGTGCAATGGTTCCTTGGTTTTCCACTTTCCTGAATCAGAGTCAACCGGCTCCTTTCACCCCACACGCCGCGTGAGCTGCAGGGGCAGGCCTGCCTCTTCCCAGCGCAGCCTGCTCTCCGCGGCCGCGTTAGCACATTTCCCGGCCTTCGCTCCGCCACCGCCAGCTGCTCTGTGGGCTCACCCCCACCCCGGGCCCGGCCCAGCACTTGCCTTTGCCCTTGGCGCGGGGCTGCGGAAGTTTAGACTTTCTGCTTAAATCGGAAGAAATTCTCTCTGCTCTGCACTTTCTCCAGATTTAGCTACTTACCCTGTTCCGTTTGCAAAGGTGACATGCGTTCCCTCCGGATAAAAATAGCAAGAAGTGGGGCTCCGTGGGCCCGGCTGGCACCCGCCCCGTTTGGGCACCAGGCCCATCTGGGCTCGCTGGGGGAACGTGGGAAACCCCAGAGGAGGGGCCTGGCCGGGGCACCTTCTGGAACACTGTGGGCCCCACCCAAGCACACCCAAAGGTAAGCTTGGGGACCCCACTGTGTTTCTCTAGGAGCCGCCTGAAGGCCAAGTGTGTGGCCAGAAACATGGAAGAAAATGATTTTTTTAAAAATATATATTTTATTGATTTTTTACAGAGAGGAAGGGAGAAGGATAGTTAGAAACATCAATGAGAGAAAGACATTGATCAGCTGCCTCCTGCACGCCCCCTACTGGAGATGTGCCCGCAACCGAAGTACATGCCTTTGATCAGAATCGAACCTGGGACCCTTGAGTCTGCAGGCCGACGCTCTATCCACTGAGCCAAACCGGTTTCAGCAAGAAAATGATTTTTTTTAATATATATATTTTTTATTGATTTCAGAGCAGAAGGGAGGGATAGAAACAGCAATGAAGAAAGAAAATGATTGGCTGCCTCCTGCATGCCCCCCACTGGAGATCAAGCCCACAGCACAGTCCGGGCACATGAATCAAACTGTGACCTCCTGGTTCATAGGTCAACGTTCAACGGGGTGGAAGGGGATGATTTTTTAAAAATATATTTTTATTGATTTCAGAGAGGAAGGGAGAGAGAGAAACATCAATGATGAGAGAGAATCATTGATTGGCTGCCTCCTGCATACCCCACTCTGGGGATGGAGCCTGCAACCTGGGCAGGTGCCCTTGTCTGGAATCGAGCCCAGGACCCTTCAGTCAGCAGGCAGACACTCTGTTCACTGAGCCACACCAGCTAGGGGGGGAGGGAGGATTTCTGATGTCAAGTCCCTGAGAGTATGGGGCTAATTGGAGGACCGAGGCCAGGGGGGCCTGAGCACCTCCAAGGGGCCCTTGCTTGGGGAGTTGGGGACCCTCTCTCAGGCCAGCTCCTGGGGTGAGCGGCAGGAAGAGCGCCTGCAGACACAGCACACAGACACAGCTGCCTCCTCCGTCCCCCCTCCAGTGCCCACAGGCAGCATGGGAGTGGCACAGCTCGCCCTGAGCCATCACTAGGCCTGAGACCCGCTTTAGGACCAGCAACCTGGTCCCAGCAACCGTGTGGTTGGTGGTTGAGAGCCAGATTCTAGAGTCGGTGCCTGAGTTGAACTCCTGGCACGGTGACCTTGAGCACATCATTTTAGCTCTCTGGGTCTCGGCATCCTTATCGATAAGATGGGGCTGTTTAAAGAAACAGTCCTGCCCTGGCCAATGTGGTTCAGTGGATAGGGCACCAGCCCTTGCCTGAAGGGTCGTGGGTTTGATTCCCGGTTAAGCACAGGTACCTGGGTTGCAGGTTTGATACCTGGTCCCTGGGGCAATCAATTGATGTGCCTCTCTCTCATCAATGTTTCCCTCCCTCTTCATTCTCTCTTTAAAAAAGCAATGGGAAAAATATTCTCAGGTAAAGGAATAGTCCCTCCTAGGGTCTACTGTGATGTTTCAATGAATTAACTTACATACAAGTACTTAGAATGATGCCTGGCACAGAGCGAGTTCAGATGATGCTATTGCTACAGTCTGCGGAGTGGAGACACATCCCCCCACCGTAAACCAATACGTCAGATACTTGCAAGGAGACAAGGTCGATGAGGAAAACAAACCAGAGGGAGAGAGAACCCCCTGAGCATGTCTAAGGACTGCAGGAGAAACCACGCTTTCAGCCGAGCGGCCTTCTGAACACCCAGGGTGCACAGGTATCACCCACAACACCCCCTTCACCTAAAACCTGAACCATGCCCCCCTAGGCTTGTCAGAAACAGATCCGGAGAGGGCGCTGCTCCCCAGGATGCAGCCCGGTCACCCTGGAACTGACTCCTGCCTGGAGGCCTGGGGCTCCCCGTGGACAAGAGGGCTTGCCCGGCCAGGCCTGAGGGGTTTGTCAGTTCTCTGTTCATTAGTAAGTCCCTTCGAGTTCCACAAAAAGGCCGCTTTGAGACCTGCTTGGGGGAGGAGAAGCGGCGGGGTGGGGGGCATGGGTGGGGGGGAGCAGGCTGGCCCTTTCCAGGCAGAGCCTGTTCCCAGCGCGGCTATTTCTGGCTCCCTGCGAAGAGTCACGGTGACGAGGCAGAAAGCTTTTCCCTCTCCGTCCCCGGGGCTGCGAGCTCGACACGCCTCTCCGAGCATTAGCTCGGCGTGGCAGCAAGTCAGGGACGCACTCTTCTTGATTAAACAGCGCGCGCATTTGCCCGAGTTACGGGTCCAGGCTGGGCGCTGGAGGGGATTCCGGTCTGCGGGCCCTCCGTGGGAGGGTGACCGGGAGTGCTCTTCCGGTCCCCGGACTGTGGATGTGGATGGACCAGCACTGGACCGGCCCCAAACTCGAGGCTTCGCTCCCCTCCGCCCTGGCCTGTTTCTCAGGGCGCCTCTCTTGCCTCCAGACTGACTGGCTGGGGTTGCACGTGTTGGCAGAGTGGGCTGGGCAGTCCGGGACAGAGACCCTCTCTTACTTGTCACTTCTCAGCCCAGCCATGGTGATGACGATATTGCCTCCTCAGAGGACACCGACCTGCTCTGTCCAGCTGCGAAAGTGAGGGGTCTACTCTCTTCCCCACATGGGGAGGGCCCTGGGGTGTCAGAGCGGATGTGACTCAAGTCCCTCAGTCCAATCCTCTTGCTTTCAGATGAGGAAACGGAGGCTCAGAGGGGGTGGGTCTGCCCAGAGCTGTCACTGGGCTCCCAGATGCCCAGGTCCGACTCCTGCACGGAGACCAGGGCTCCTCCGTGGCAGCTGGGATCCCCGTGGGGGGGGGGGATAGTGCGCTGGCCCTGGACTCACACTACCGAGGTTCAGCCTCTGCTCCGCCCCTACCGAACCCCAGGACACAGAACAGCCACTGAACTCCCATTAAACAGCATTAACTTCAAGGAGTTCATTTGCAAAATGTAGATAAAAAACAGAAGCCGTTGCCTGCAAGAGGTGCCCAGCGTCTGAGTGTGGTGGGTCATGTGGTGGGTCACCCCTAGGGGTAGCATTTGGGGGGCAGGCCTGTGTGATACCAGACTCCTCTAGAAGAGGGCATCTGCTATGGGTCTCTTCGTGGAACTGGGCTGAGTCTCTCCCATGAAACCCCGAGTCCCTCCATGCCCACGGGAGGCCTGTCATTCTAAAAACGGAAACAGCGGTGTTGGCGAGGGTGTGAATCTCACTTCACGCATCTTCACGCATCGCCGCTGCTGGTGGGAACGCAAACGGTTTGGCACCTTCTGAACACGTGAAACATGGAATTACCATATGGCCCGGCAAGGCCACGTCTGGACAGAGACCCCAGAGAATGGCACGCCGCTCTCAACTGAACGCGTGTGCACAAATGTTCAGAGCAGCATGATCCACAATCAACAGCTCAAAGGCGGAAACCACCTCGGGATGAAGGGAACCGGAACGTGGCCCACAGGTAAAACTACAAGCTACTGTTCCGCCGCGCGAGGAGCCGAGCGCTGGCCCAGGTGCCTGGGGTGGGCTGGGAAGGAAGCCGTCCTAAGAGCAGATCCGTGTGCGGGATCAGAATCAGCGAACCCGTGTACAAGTAGAGCGTGGTTGCAGGAGGCAGAGAGGGCGAGTGGAGAGCAGCAGCTGACTGAAGAGGGCTTCCTTTGGGGGCAAGGAGCAGGGTTAAGGACTAGATAGAGGTGGTGGTTGCAACTGTGAATGTTCGCTTGAAGATGATTAATGTTATGTGAATGTTACCCCCATAATCACACACACACACACACACACACATCCCTACCAGGACTTTCTTGGAAATGGCAGAGGTCAGGCTCCGGGTTTAGGCTGGGCCTTATCTCGTTACAAACAAAAGAAAAGCCAAAACTGGTGTGGCTCAGTGGATAGAGCGCCGGCCTGCAGATTGAAAGGTCCCGGGTTCGATTCCGGTCAAAGGCATGTACCTTGGTTGCAGGCACATCCCCAGTGGGGGGCGTGCAAGAGGCAGCTGATCAATGTCTCTTTCTCATGGATGTTTCTAACTATCCCTCTCCCTTTCTCTCTGTAAAAAAATCAATAAAACACATATTTAAAAAAACAAAAGAAAAATAAATAATCCTTACGGCTCTCTGCATCTTTCAGCACCTGGCAGCGCTGACCGCAGAGCCGTCTTCTCCAGACGGCGTATCCAGCAGGAATGCTGGCCGCGTCAGGACAGCATGTGCGGCCTCGACCGGGACGAGGGCAGCTCCCGGGAAGCAGAACGTGTCTCCTCCCGCTGCTCTTGGGGAAAAGAGGGTAAACCCGGAGCGAAGGCCCCGAGGTTGTGCCTCCTGCAGGGACGGACACGCTCCCTGGGTCCGGCTCCCCATCAGGAGACTTGCTTTCCCGTCTGGTCCCTGTCCCGGCGGCCACCCTGGCCAGGCCCTCCCTGCGCCCTCTTCCTGCCGCTGGCCCTGCAGACCTCCTCAGGCCCCATCCGGGCCCTGACCGAGGAGGAGCCGAGGCCTTTGCTGCGGTGGCTGGCTCAGATGGACATGGCGGGACTGGAGTGGACAGGACCCCTTCCTCCGGAGGCATGCGCCCATGCGCCCTGCCGGCCCCGACCTCTCGGGCTCCCTGCGGTGCACGCTGCCGTCCCTGCCAAACAAGCCCCTTCTTTAGGATAAGCTAGTCCCTACCTCTCCATGGCTACCTTTACCCGTCAACATGGGCCAAAAATATGAAACAGAAATAAACAACTCATTCGTTTCAAACTGCGTGCGATTCTGAGTGGCGTGATGCAATCTCGCGCTGTCCTGCTCCCTCCTACCCGGGACATGAATCATCTGTCTTGGTCATCAGACCAGCTGTCACAGTGTAACAGTGCTCGTGTTCAAGTCACCCTTATTTTACTTCATGGGGCTCCGAGCCCAAACCGGTGTGGCTCAGTGGATAGAGTGTCGGCCTGTGGACTGAAGGGTTCTGGGTTCGATTCCGGTCAAGGGCATGTACCTTGGTTGGGGGCACATCCCTAGTAGGGGACGTGCAGGAGGCGGCTGATCAATGTTTTTCTCTCATCTATGTTTCTAACTCTCTATCCCTCTACCTTCCCTTCTGTGGAAAATCAATAAAATATATAAAAAATAAAAATAAGGGCCCCGAAGTGCAAGCGCAGTGATCCTAGCAGTTGGAATATGCCAAAGAGGAGTGGTCAAGTGCTTCCTTTAAGTCAGTGGTTGGCAAACTGCGGCTTGAGAGCCACATGGTTCGAGAGCTGTGGTTTGCTGCCTAATGAGTTGGCCGACTGCTGCTTTAAGTGAAAAGGTATGACGGGAACAAACAGCATATGCAGGGGCCGGTACTGTCTGCAGTTTCATGCATCCACTGAGGGTCTGAAATATATCCCCAGCAGATAAGGGGGGGCTGCAGTGTTATTATGTTTATCATGATAAGAGCCCCAGTGTGATTTCTTTCGAGATCTTTCATTTCTGCAGACCTCAGAAGGGCTGTATTCTCAGCCAGGGGCCATGTTGCCAAATCTGGGGGGAGGGGATGCTCAGGGTATCTAGAGGGCAGAGGCCAGGGATGCTATTAAACATCCTACAACGCCCAGGGTGGCCCCCCAACAAAGAATGATGCTACCCCAAAGAATGGCGTGCTGATTCCAGTCAAGGGCATGTACCTTGGTTGCGGGCACATTCCCAGTAAGGGATGTGTAAGAGGCAGCTGACTGATGTTTCTCTCTCATTGATGTTTCTAACTCTCTATCCCTCTCACTTCCTCTCCGTAAAAAAAAAAAATCAATAAAATATATTTTTAAAAAATGTTGCTGCGATGAACCTTTGTTTTGAACAGTTCTGTTTCTGAAATTCAACTATAGTGACGTGTGTGTGTGTGTGTGTGTGTGTGTGTGTGTGTTTCTGTTCACAGGCACTCACATGTGTGTTCAGCTCTTGGGGAGCTTAGAAAGAGAACCAAGCATTATTTTGCCCTTGGCTGTATGATCCTGTCACAGTGGGACTTCGTTCATTTCTGGAAGTTAGGTCTGGGGGTGGGGGGGAGGTGCCAGGGGGAGCTGTCCTCAGCAGCTCACACTCCCAGATGAGGGACATGGGTCGCCTCCTGAGGACTCCTTGATCCACCTGCCTGCGTGGGGTCACAAGCAAAGACCACCGGGGACCTCCACAAGAAGCCCGGCCCTGGTACCCACGGTGGGGAGGCTGGGGGCCTGGCTCCTGACCGCACTCGGATGCCAGCCGGCGTGTGAAATCCCGATTCAGCAGCCTCACAGGCCCACCCCAGCACATCTATTTTGGAGCCTGCAGCCGTGATCACACCCCCCGGGCGGTGTGAAGAGCTGAGCATCCGGACTTTCTGGCCCAACGCCCAGGGACGCTCTCCTCCCAGGCCCAGCCTCGGGCTCCTGTTGATGGGGCCGGGAGGACACGTCCTCCTTCCCGGGTTAAAGCAGTGCCACCGGAAGCCACTGGGGCTGCGCAGTCAAAAGGGACCCGGTGAGAGGAGAGAGATGGAGGCTCTTTCCTCTGAAGACGGAGGGGCAAACCATGGCAGTTGATGGAGGCGTGGAGGCGGGAGGCTGGCGCTGCCCGGCCAGGATTCAGCACCGCGGACAGCGGCGACCCCTGGTGGACGGTGGGAGCATGCATCCGTTTTCTCTGCATTTTACGGAGGAAAACAGGCGAAAATGGTGGAAAGCTGAGCAGCACCAGACACTGTGCCATAGACAGCATGCACCATTTCACATGCCTCCCAAAACAGCTTTGTCATTCCCTCTGATGTTATCATGCCCCCGGGTTCCGAGAGAGAACGTAACTTATCACACCCAGCTCTGCACCAGGGCGAGAGCCGAGGCAGACTGGCTCCCGCCCTCCGCTGACCCACTTCAAAAACAAAAGCAGACCCAGCAGTCCCACCCCCCGGGACAACGGCCTATTATTCCGCCTTCACAAGCAAGGACATTCTGACACCTGCCACAGCGTGGATTAACCTTGAGGACACCGTGCTCAGTGAACTCGGCCAGAAACAAGTGGACAAGTACTGTTCGCTTCCATTGCTCTGAAGTTCCTAGCACGGTTAAGTTCAGAGACAGGAAGGAGAATGCTGGGGGAGCATAGGATGGGTTCTTCCAAGACCACCCAACATCGTTAGAAGTCCCTGCGTACACATAAGGAAAGCCTGGTGTGACTGACAGAACCTTTTGCCCCAATACATATAATAATAGTCTTCAAGTTGCCCTGCGGAT
>JAAGEH010000521.1:0-16234 GCA_011751065.1 Lasiurus cinereus
TCTATCCTAATATCCTGCTTATTCCACTCATTTATGGTGGTGTTTCAAAGGGTCTTGAGTGGTTTAGAGACAAGACTTAATGTGTTTATTACTCCATTTCTAGGATTTCCTGCTTTGTAGAAAACCCATTCAGTCCTCTATCCTGAAACTGAGAAGTTATTCTCAATTCTCTACCTATGCTGTTCATGTAAAGTACCACTTAGCTGTATTTAGAGAGCATCCTACACAATTCTTTGTAGTATATAACTCTTAACCACTGTCTCCCTATTACAAACTGTACTTATATCTAGTTTTCAGTACATGGCTTTGTTCCCCAAACTGTTTTAAGATGCTTATTGCACTCTTTCCAGGATATACTGCATTTTACGAAACCCATTCTGTATATAATGTGATGTTTAGAAGAAACAAACACTAGTTCTGCAACTCTTCTGTCCAATTTAATCTTATTTTCCACACATTTCTTGTTTCTTGCTCTGTGATATGAGACTCTGCTCCTCTTCAAAGGGACTTCTCTACATGATAGAAATATGTTCCTACACTCACAGGGACGTTGAGAACTGACACTATTGTCTCTCAAATACATTGGAAGTTCACAGTTACCTTGCAGGTACATGTATTGCCTTGAAAAGTGGTTTAAATGTGCTTATTACTCTATTTCCAGATTCTCCCGCATTGGACGAAACACTTGTTTTGCTGTTTCTGCACACTGAAATATCTTTTCCACTAGTGTTGTATCCTAATATCATGCTTATACAAGGGTATTTCCGGTTGTTTCTTTCAGGGTTGAGTCTTTCTAGAACAGTCTCAATGTGCTAATTGCTGTATTTGTATGATATTCCTAAATCGTAGCAAAACCATTCCATATTACATCAATATGTTTAGAAGTAATTCACACTTGTTCTCTATCTAGTCCTTGCAATTTGCTCTTAATGTCCCTGATTTCTTGTTTCTTGCAGTGTCCTATAATTGGTTCTCTTCTGCTAAGGGAATTCTCTACATGATAAAAAATCTTTCACATTCTTTGGAAGTTGAGAAGGGACACACAATTGACTCCAATTACAATGAAAGTTCACTGTTACTTTGCAGTTAATGCTACTGCTTTCACAGTGGCCTTAAATGTGCTTATTACACAATTTCAAGCATAACACGCATTGCAAGAAACAAGTAATGGTGTATAATGACACTGAAAGATCTATTCATTTTTCCCTATCCTAATATCCTGCTTATTCCACTCATTTATGCTGCTGTTTCACAGGGTCTTGAGTGGTTTAGAGACAAGACTTAATGTGTTTATTACTCTATTGTAGGATTTCCTGCTTTGTACAAAACCCATTCTGTCCTCTATCCTGAAACTGAGAAGTTATTCTCACTTCTCTCCCTATGCTGTTCATGTAAGGTACCACTTAGCTGTATTTAGAGAGCATCCTACGCAATTCTTAGTAGTATAAAACTCTTAACCACTGTCTCCCTATTACAAACTATACTTCATATCTAGTTTTCAGTACATGGCTTTGTTCCCCAAACTGTTTTAAGATGCTTATTGCACTCTTTCCAGGATATACTACATTTTAAGAAACCCATTCTGTATATAATGTGATGTTTACAAGAAACAAACACTAGTTCTGCAACTCTTCTGTCCAATTTAGTCTTATTTTCCACACATTTCTTGTTTCTTGCTCTGTGATATAAGAGACTCTGCTCCTCTTCAAAGGGACTTCTCGACATGATACAAATATCTTCCTACACTCACAGGGACGTTTAGAACTGACACTATTGTCTCTCAAATACATTGGAAGTTCACAGTTACCTTGCAGGTACATGTATTGCCTTCAAAAGTGGTTTAAATGTGCTTATTACTCTATTTCCAGCTTCTCCCGCATTGGACGAAACACTTGTTTCGCTGTTTCTGCACACTGAAAATTCTTTTCCACTAGTCTTCTATCCTATTACCAGGCTTATAGAAGGTTTTTTCCGGTTGTTGCTCCCAAGGTTGAGTCTTTCTAGAACAGTCTCAATGTGCTAATTGCTGTATTTGTATGATATTCGTAAATCGTAGCAAAACCATTCTATATTACATCAAGTTGTTTAGAAGTAATTCACACTTGTTCTCTATCTAGTCCTTGCAATTTGCTCTTAATGTCCCTGATTTCTTGTTTCTTGCAGTGTCCTATAATTGGTTCTCCTCTTCTTCTAAGGGAATTCTCTACATGATAAAAAATCTTTCACATTCTTTGGGAACTTGAGAAGTGACAGACAATTGACTCCAATTACATTTAAATTTCACTGTTACTTTGCAGTTAATGCTACTGCTTTCACAGTGGCCTTAAATGTGCTTATTACATAATTTCAAGCATAACACGCATTGCAAGAAACACGTAATGGTGTATGATGACACTGAAAGATCTTTTCTTTTTGTTCTCTATCCTAATATCCTGCTTATTCCATTCATTTATGGTGGTGTCTCACAGGGTCTTGAGTGGTTTAGAGACAAAGCTTAATGTGTTTATTACTCTATTTCTAGGATTTCCTGCTTTGTACGAAACCCTTTCAGTCCTCTATCCTAAAACTGAGAAGTTATTCTCAATTCTCTACCTATGCTGTTCATGTAAGGTACCACTAAGCTGTATTTAGAGAGCATCCTACACAATACTTTGTAGTTATAAAACTCTTATCCACTGTCTCCCTATTACAAACTGTACTTTATATCTAGTTTTCAGTACATGGCATTGTTCCCCAAACTGTGTTGAGATGCTTATTGCACTCTTTCCAGGATATACTGCATTTTAGGAAACCCATTCTGTATATAATGTGATGTTTACAAGAGACAAACACTAGTTCTGCAACTCTTCTGTCCAATTTAGTCTTATTTTCCACACATTTCTTGTTTCTTGCTCTGTCCTATAAGAGACTCTGCTCCTCTTGAAAGGAACTTCTCGACATGATACAAACATCTTCCTACACTCACAGGGACGTTGAGAATTGACACTATTGTCTCTCAAATACACTTGAAGTTCACAGTTACCTTGCAGGTACATGTATTGCCTTCAAAAGTGGTTTAAATATGTTTATTACTCTATTTCCAGCTTCTCCCGCATTTGACAAAACACTTGTTTTGCTGTTTCTGCACACTGAAAGATCTTTTCCACTAGTCTTCTATCCTAATATCATGCTTATACAAGGGTTTTTCTGGTTGTTGCTCCCAGGGTTGAGTCTTTCTAGAAGAGTCTCAATGTGCTAATTGCTGTATTTGTAGGATATTCCTAATCTTAGCAAAACCATTCTATATTACATCAAGATGTTTAGAAGTAATTCACACTTGTTCTCTATCTAGTCCTTGCAATTTGCTCTTAATGCCCCTGATTTCTTGTTTCTTGTAGTGTTCTATAATTGGTTCTCCTTGTATTCTAAGGAAATTCTCTACGTGATACAAGAATATTTCACATTCTTTGGGTAGTTGTGAACTGACACACAATTACATTTAAAGTTCATTGTTACTTTGCAGTTAATGCTACTGCTTTTAAAATTGCCTGAAATGTGCTTATTACACTATTTATAACATATCCCCAATTGCAACAAACACATTTAATGGTGTCTGTTGACAATGAAAGATCATTTCTCGTTGTTCTCTATCGTAATATCCTGCTTATTCCACTCAATTATGGTCGTGTCTCACAGGGTCTTGTGTGGTTTAGAGACAAGACTTAATTGTTTATTACTCTATTTCTAGGATTTCCTGCTTTGTACGAAACTCATACAGTCCTCTATCCTGAAACTGAGAAGTTATTCTCACTTCTCTACCTATGCTCTTCATGTAAGGTACCACTTAGCTGTATTTAGAGAGCATCCTACGCAATTTTTTGTAGTATAAAACTCTTATACACTATCTCCCTATTACAAATTATAAGTTAGACATAGTTTACAGTACATGACATTGTTCCCCAAACTGTTTTATGATGCTTATTGCTCTCTTTCCAGTATATACTGCATTTTAGGAAACACTTTCTGCAGTATATCGTAATCTTTAGAAGAAACTCACACTAGTTCTGTAACTCTTCTGTCCAATTTAGTCTTATTTTCCACACATTTCTTGTTTCTTGCTCTGTCCTATAAGAGACTCTGCTCCTCTTCAAAGGGACTTCTCTACATGATACAAATATCTTTCTACACTCAAAGGGACTTTGAAAACTGACACTATTGTCTCTCAAATACATTGAAAGTTCACTGTTACCTTGCAGTTACATCTAATGTCTTCAAAAGTGGTTTAAATGTGCTTATTACTCTATTTCCAGCATATCCCGCATTGGACAAAAGACTTGTTTTCCTGTTTCTGCACACTCAAAGATCTTTTCCACTAGTCTTCTATCCCAATATCATTCTTATACAATGCTTTTTCCGGTTGTTTCTCCCAGGGTTGAGTCTTTCTAGAAAAGTCTCAAAGTGCTAATTGCTGTATTTCTAGGATATTCCTAATCGTAGCAAAACCATTCTATATTACATCAAGATGTTTAGAAGTAATTCACACTTGTTCTCTAACTATTCCTTGCAATTTGCTCTTATTTCCCCTTGATTTCTTGGTTCTTCCAGTGTCCTATAATTGGTTCTCCTCGTCTTCTAAGAGAATTCTCTACATGATACAAAAATCTTTCACGTTCTTTGGGAAGTTGAGAACTGACACACACCTGACTCCAATTACATTTAAAGTTCACTGTTACTTTGCAGTTAATGCTACTGCTTTCAAAGTGGCCAGATTTGTCCTTATTACACTATTCCAAGCATATACCGCATTGCAAGAAACACATATAATTGTGTGTGATGACACTGATAATTCTTTTCAAGTTGTTCTCTACCCTAATATACTGTTTATTTAATTCCTTTATGGTGGTGTCTCACAGGGTGTTGAGTGGTTTAGAGACAAGACTTAATGTGTTTATTACTCTATTTCAAGGATTTCCTGTTTTGTACGAAACCCATTCAGTCCTCTATCCTGAAACTGAGAAGTTATTCTCACTTCTTCTCTACGTATGCTGTTCATGTACGGGACCACTTAGCTGAATTTAGAGAGCATCCTACGCAATTCTTTGTAGTAGAAAACTTTTATACACTGTCTCCCTATTACAAATTTTACTTTATATCTAGTTTTCAGTACATGGCATTGTTCCACATACTTTTGTAATATGCTTATTTCTCTCTCTCCAGTATATACTGCATTTTAGGAAACCCATTCTGCAGTATAATGTGATATTTAGAAGAAACGCACACTAATCCTGTAACTCTTCTGTCCAATTTATTCTTATTTTCCGCACATTTCTTGTTACTTGCAATGTCCTATAAGAGACACTGCTCCTCTTCAAAGGGACTTCTCTACATGATACAAATATCTTCCTACACTCACAGGGACGTTGAGAACTGACACTATTGTCTCTCAAATACATTTGAAGTTCACTGTTACCTTGCAGTTACATCTAATGCATTCAAACGTGCCTTAAATGTGTTTATTACTCTATTTCCAGCATCTCCCCCATTGGACGAAACACTGGTTTTGCTGTTTCTGGACACTGAAAGATCTTTCCCACTAGTCCTCTATCCTAATATCATGCTTATAGAAGGTTTTTTCTGGTTGTTTCTCCCAGGGTTGAATCTTTCTAGAACAGTCTCAATGTGCTAATTGCTGTATTTCTAGGATATTCCTAATGGTAGCAAAACCATTCTATATTACATCAAGATGTTTAGAAGTAATTCACACTTGTTCTCTATCTATTCCTTGCAATTTGCTCTCATTACCCCCTGATTTCCTGTTTCTTGCAGTGTCCTATAAATGGTTCTGCTCATCTTCTAAGGGAATTCTCTACATGATAGAAAAATCTTTCACATTCTTTGGGAAATTGAGTACTGACACACAATTGATTCCAATTACATTTAAAGTCACCGTTACTTTGCAGTTAATGCTACTGATTTCGAAGTGGCCTGAAATGTGCTTATTACACTATTTCAAGCATATCCTGCATTGCAAGAAACTCATGTAATGGTGTCTCTTGACACTGAAAGATATTTTCTAGTTGTTCTCTATCTTAATATCCTGCTTATTCCACTCCTTTATGGTGGTGTCTCACAGAGTCTTAAGTGGTTTAGAGGTCAGGCTTAATGTGTTTATTACCCTATTTCAAGGATATCCTGCATTGTAGGAAACCCATTCAGTCCTCTATCCTGTAACTGAGAAGTAATTCTCACTTCTTCTCTACCTATGCTGTTCATGTAAGGGACCACTTACCTCTATTTAGAGAGCATCCTAACCACTTCTTTGTAGTAGACAACCCTTATAACTTTCTCCCTATTACAAATTATACTTTAGATCTAGTTTTCAGTACATGGCATTGTTCCTCAAACTGTTTTATGATGCTTATTGCTCTCTTTCCAGTATATTCTGCATTTGAGGAAACCCATTCTGCAGTATATCGTGATGTTTAGAAGAAACTCACTATAGTTCTGTAACCCTTCAGTCCAATTTAGTTTTATTTTCTACACATTTCTTGTTTCTTGCTCTGCTCCTCTTCAAAGGGACTTCTCTACATGATACAAATATCTTTCTACACTCACAGGGACGTTGAAAACTGACACAATTGTCTCTCAAGTACATTGAAAGTTCACTGTTACCTTGCAGGTACATGTATTGCCTTCAAAAGTGGTTTAAACGTGCTTATTACTCTATTTCCAGCATCTCATGCATTGGATGAAACACTTGTTTTGCTGTTTCTGTACACTGAAAGATCTTTTCCAGTAGTCCTCTATTTTAATAATATGCTTATACAAGGCTTTTCCGGTTGTTTCTCCCCGTTTTGAGTCTTCTCATGAAATGTCCCATGGTGCTTATTGCTGTATTACCAGTATATTTCACATGGTAGCAAAACCTGTCTATATTACAACAAGAATTTTAGAGGTAATTCACACTTCTTCTCTATCTATTCCTTGCAAATTGCTATTATTTCCCCCTGATTTCTTGTTTCTTGCAGTGTCCTATAATTGGTTCTCCTGGTATTCTAAGGGAATTCTCCACAGGATACAAAAACCTTTTACATTCTTTGGAAAGTTGAGAACTGACACTCAATTGACTCTAATTACATTTAAAGTTCACTGTTACTTTGAAGTTAATGCTACTGCTTTCAAAGTGGCCTTAAATGTGCTTATTACACTATATCAAGCATACCCCGCATGGCAAGAAACACTCGTAATGGTGTCTCTTGACACTAATGTCTTTTCTAATTGTTCTCTATCCTAATATCCTGCTTATTCCACTCATTTATGGTGGCGTCTCAGAAGGTCTTGAGTGGTTTAGAGACCTGTCTTAATGTGTTTATTACTCTATTTCAATGATTTTCTGAATTGTATGAAACCTATTCAATCCTCTTTCCTGAAACTGAGAGGTAATTTTCACTTCTTCTCCACCTATGCTTTACATGTAAGGGACCACTTATCTTAATTTAGAGAGCATCCTAAACACTTCTTTGTAGTTGAAAACCCTTCTACCCTATCTCCCTAGTGCAAATTATACTTTAGATCTACTTTTCAGTACATGGCATTGTTCCCAAAATTGTTTTATGATACTTATTGCTCTCTTTCAAGTATATTCCGCATTGTAGGAAATCCATTCTGCAGTATAATATGATGTTTAGAAGAAACTCACACTAGTTCTGTAACTCTTTTGTCCAATTTAGTCTTATTTTCCATACATTTCTTGTTTCTTGCTGTGTCCTATCAGAGGCTCTGCTTCTCCTCTACGGGACTTGTCTACATGATACAAATATCTTTCTACATTCTCAGGGAAGTTGAGAACTGATACACAATTGTCTCTCAAATACCTTTAAAGTTCACTTTTATCTTGCAGTTACATCTAATGCCTTCAGAAGTGGTTTAAAGGTGCTTATTACTCTATTTCAAGCATCTCCCGCCTTGGACAAAACACTTGTTTTGCTGTTTCTAGACACTGAAATATCTTTTCCACCAGTCCTCTATCCTAATATCATGCTTGTACCAAGCATTTCCTGGTTGTTTCTCCCAGGGCTGAGTCTTTCAAGAACAGTCTTAATGTGCTAATTGCTGTATTTCTAGGATAATCCGTGTTGTAGCAAAACCATTCTATATTACATCTAGATGTTTAGAAGTAATTCACATTTGTTCTCTATCTATTCCTTGCAGTTTGCTCTTATTTTACCCTGATTTATAGTTTTTTTTGCAGTGTCCTATAATTGGTTCTCCTCGTCTTCTAAGGGAATTCTCTACATGATACAAAAATCTTTCACATTCTTTGGGAAGTTGAGAACTGACACACAAATAACTCCAATTACATTGAAAGTTCACTGTTACCTTGCAGTTTATGCTACTGCTTTCAAGTGGCCTGAAATGTGCTTATTACTCTATTTCAAGCATATCCTGCATTGCAAGAAACACACGTAATGGTGTCTCTTGACACTGTCAGATCCTTTCTAGGTGTTCCCTATCCTACTATCCTGCTTATTCCACTCATGTATGGTGGCATCTCACAGGGTCTTGCGTGTTTTAGAGACCAGTCTTAATGTGTTTATTACTCTATTTCAAGGATTTCCTGCATTGTACAAAACCCATTCAGTCCTCTATCCTGAGACTGAGAACTAATTCTCACGTCTTCTCTACCTATGCTGTTCATGTAAGGGACCACTTAGCTGTATTTAGAGAGCATCCTACGCACTTCTTTGTAGTTTAAAACCCTTATACACTATCTCCCTATTATAAATTATACTTTAGATCTAGTTTTGAGTACATGGCATTGTTCCCAAAACTGTTTTATTATGCTTATTGCTCTCTTTCCAGTGTATTCTGCATTGTAGGAAACCCATTCTGCAGTATATCGTAATGTTTAGAAGAAACTGACACTTGTTCTGTAACTATTCTGTCCAATTTAGTCTTATTTTCCACTCATAGATTCTTTTTTGCTGTCTCCTATAATTGGCTCTGCTCCTCTTCAATCGTACTTCTCTACACGATACAAATATCTTTCTATACTCTCTAGGAAGTTGAAAACTGATACACAATTATCTCCCAAATATATTTAAAGTTTACTGTTAACTTGCAGTTATTCTAATGTCTTCAAAAGTGGTTTAAATGTGGTTTTTACTCTAGTTCATCTCTCTCCCCTATTGGACGAAATACTTGGTTTGCTGTTTCTTGACACTGACAGATCTTTTTCACTAGTTGTCTATCCTATAATCCTGCCTATTTCACTCATTTCTTGGTTGTTTCTCAGAAGGTTGAATTGTTTCAAGAACAGTCTCAATATGCTTATTCTATTTCCCGGAATTACCGCAATGTACGAACCTTTTTCTGAGCTATGTACTGAAACTGAGATGTAATTTTCACTTCTTCTCTAACTATTCTTTTCATGTAAGGGACTTCATAGCTTTATTCAGTGAGCATCCTACAATCTTTTATTTGTAGTTGAGAACTCTTATACACTTATCTCTCCATTAAAATTTATACTTCAGTTCTAGTGTTCAGGAAATACCATTGTTTGCAAAACTGTTATAAGGTGATTATTGCTCTATTTCGGGGATGTCCCATGTTGTACAAATCCCTTTTATAATATATGCTGATGTTGAGGAGTAATTTACACTTGTTCTCTAACTATTCTGTCCAATTTACTCTTATTTTCCACTCATTTCTTGGTTCTTGCCATGTCCTATAATTGTCTCTCCTCATCTTCTAAGGGTCTTCCCTACATGATAGAAATACCTTACTACTCTCTTTTGGAAGTTGAGAACTGATACACAATTGTCTGCCAAATACATTTAAAATTCACTGATAGTTTTCAGTTAATTCTCGTGCTTTCAAAGAATGCTTAAATGTGCATATTACTCTACTTCAAGGATATCTCACATTGCAGGAAACACTTGTTATGCTGTTTCTTGATACTGACATATCTTTCCCACTAGTTCTGTGTCCTAATATCAGGCTTATTCCACTCATTTTCTATTTGTTTCTTGTAGGGTTGAGTGGTTTCAAGGACAGTCTCACTGTGCTTATTGCTCTATTTCCAGGATTTTCTGCATTGTAGACAACCCTTTCTGTCCTACATCCTGAAACTGAGAGGTAATTTTCATTTGTTTTTCACTATTCTTTTTATGTTAGGGACCTCAAAGCATTATTCAAACACATCCTATACATTCCTTTGTAGTGGAGAACTCTTATATACTTATCTCCCTACTACAATTCATAGTTTAGTTCTACTGTTCAGTAAATGCCATTTTTCTCCAAACTGTTCTATGGTGCTTATTGCTTTATTTGCAGGATAACCCCCATTGTACAAAACCCTTTCTATACTATATCCTGATGTTGAGAAGTAATTTACACTAGTTCTCTAATTATTCTGTCCAATGTAGTGTCCCAACCTGCGGGTTAAGTCAACAAGGACCCTAAAGGGGGAGTGGGGATGAAAGGGACAAGAGACACAAGGAATGGAGACAAGACAAAGTTCTGATCAAGTCTCGTTTATTCAGGAGGAGTTGGGAATATTTATAGGAAGAAAGAGGAATGAGGAATTTAGCGAAAATTCCTAGCCCTTAAGGTGAAACACCTGGCTTATGGGAAAGAGATAGGGTTTGGGGTAATAGAAACCTAGCCGGAGGTTAGTGCTAAGGTGGCTGGAGCATACTACAAAATGGCTGTCAAGCACAATAAGTTTCCCACAATGTACTGTTATTTTCCATTCATTTCCTGGTTCTTGCAGTGTCCTATAATGGGCTCTCCTCATCTTTTAAGGCAATTCTCCACATGATATGAATACCTTTCTACAGTCTTTTGGAAGTTGACTACTGATATACAGTTGTCTCCAAACTTCATTTAAAATTTATTGTTATTTTTCAGTTAATTCCAGTGCTTTCAAAGAGGGCTTATATGTACTTATTACTCTATTTCAACCATTTGCCGTATTGCAGGAACACTTGTTATGCTGTATCATAACAATGATAAGTCATTTGTACTAGTTCTCTATCCTAATATCCTGCTTATTCCACTCATTTCCTGGTTGTTTCTCACAGGGTTCAGTTGTTTTAAGAATAGTCTCAATGTGCTTATTGCTGTATTTCCAGGATTTCCCGCATTATAGGAAACCATTTCTGTCCTATATCCGAAAATTGAGAAATAATTTTTCCTCGCTGTCTAACTATACAGTTCCTAGATGGGACCTCTCAGCTTTATACAAATAGCATCCTACACACTTCTTTGTAGTTGAGGACCCTTATACACTTATCTCCCTACTACAATTTATACTTTAGTTCTACTTTTCAGTAAAAGCCATTGTTCCCCAAACTTGTCAAAGGTGCTTTTTGCTCTGTTTCCAGGATATCCCTCAATGTACCAAACCCTTTCTATACTATATCCTGATATTCAAAAGTAATTTACACTTGTTCTCTAACTATTCTGTCCAATTTACTGTTATTTTTCACTCATTTCCTGGTTGTTGCAGTGTTGTTTTTTTTTTTTTTGTTGCGTTACATATATACATGTCTTCTCTTTGTCTGCCCTCTCACAGGCATACTCCAACCCCTCAGTGTCTTATTTTCATTGGTTATGCTTATATACATGCATACAAGTTCTTTGGTTGATCTCTTATCTACCCCACCACTCCATCTTCCTGCTATATTTTGACCATCTATTTAATGCTTTACTTCCTCTGTATCTATACATTTGTTCATTAATTTATAATATTCTTTATTATCCACAAATGAGTGATATCATGTGGTGTTTCCCCTTCATTGACTAGCTTATTTCACTTAGCATAATGCTCTCTAGTTCCATCCAGGTTATTGCAAATGGTAAGAATTTCTTCTTTTTTTATTGCTGCAGAGAATTCCATTTTGTAAATGTACCATGGTTTTCTGATCCATTCATCTGCTGTCAGGAACCTAGCCTTTTTCCAAATTGTAGCTATTGTAAAATCTACTGCTATGAACATAGGGGTGCATAAATCCTTTCTGATTGGTGTTTCTACTTCCTTAGGATATATTCCTAAGAGTGGAATTGCTGCGTCAAATGGGAGTTCCATTTTTATTTTTTTGAATAAACTTCATACTGTTCTCCACAGTGGCTGCACCAGTCTGCATTCCCACCAACAGTGCACAGTCTCTGCATCCTCACCAACACTTGTCCTTTGTTGATTCTGTTGATGATTGCCTTTGGACAGGTGTGAGATGGAATTGCATTGTCATTTTGATTTGCATTTCTGGGATAATTAGTGACTTTGAGCATGTTTTCATGTGTTTCTTGGCCTTCCTTCTGTCGTCTTTCGAAGAGCACCTATTTAGGTCCATTGCCCATTTTTTATTAGATCATTTATCTTCCATTTATTAAGTTGTATAAGTTGGCTGTAGATGTCAGAGATTAAACCTTTATCAGTGATAACATTTGCAAATATGTTCTCCCATACAGTGGTCTTTCTTGTTGTTTTTTTGATGGCTTCTTTTGCTGTGAAAAAGCTTTATTTTTGATGTAGTGCCATTAGTTTATTTTTCTGGAGCTTCCATTGCTCTTGGAGCAGTATCAGTGAAGAAGTTGTTTTGGCATATGTCTGAGATTGTGCTGCCGGTGAATTCCTATCATATTTTTATGGTTTCCCGTCTAATGTTTTAGTCCTGTGTCCATTTGGAGTTTATTTATTTTTTGGTGTAACTTGGTGGTCCAGTTTCATTTTTTTGCAAGTATCTTTCAAATTTTCCCAACACCATTTCTTGAAGAGGCTATCTTGGCTCCATTGTATGTTCATGTCCCCTTTGACAAACATTAGTTGAGCATAGTAGTTTGGGTGTATATCTGGATTCTCTATTTTATTCCATTGGTCTATATGTCTGTTCTTGTGCCAGTCCCAGGCTGTTTTGAGAACAGTTGCTTTGTAATATAGCTTGAAATCTGGTATTGAGATTCCATCTACTTTACTCTTATTTCTCAGGAATTCTCTGGCTATTCGAGGTATTTTTTTATTCCAGATGAATGTTTAAAGAGTTCTTTCTAGGTCTGTGAAATACGTTATATTTTAATGGGGAGTGCATTGAATCTATAGATTGCTTTGGGTAGTTTGGACATTTTAATGATGTTGATTCTCCTAATTCATGAGCATGACATGCTCTTCCATCTGTTCAGGTCTTCCTCTATCTCTTTTTTTCAGTCCTGTGGTTTTCTGCATATAGGTCTTTTACCTTAGTTAGGTTTATTCCTAGATATCTTAAATTTGTTGTTGCAATGGTAAACGGGATTTCTCTGTTAGTCTCTCTGTAAGTTCACTATTAGTGTAAAGAAATGCCACAGAATTCTTGGCATCAATTTTGTATCCTGCTACATTGCAGAATTCATTTATTAAGTCGATTAGTTTTTGGATGGAGTCCTTCCGGTTTTTATGTACAGTATCATGTCATATGCAAATAAGGACAGTTTTACTCCTTCTTTTCCAATTTGAATGCCTTTTATTTCTTCTTGTTGTTTAGTTGCAATGGCTAATACTTCCAGTACTATGTCGAACAGCAGAGGTGAGAGTGGGCATTCCTTTCTTGTTCCTGTTCTTAGGGGAAGAGGTTTTAGCTGTTTCTCATTGAGTATGATATTAGCTGTTGGGTTATCATATATGGCTTTAATGATGTTGAGGTACAATCCTTCTATTCTCAACTTGCTGAGAATTTTTATCAAGAAAGGGTGTTGGATATTCTCAAATGCTTTTTCATCAATTGATATGACTATGTGATTTTTATCTTTCAATTTGTTTATGTGATGTATCACATTTATTGATTTGCAGATATTGTACCATCCCTGCATTCCTGGGATGGATCCTACTTGGTTATGATGTATGATCTTTCTCATGTACTGCTGGATCCCAATTGCTAGAATTTTGTTGAGGATTTTGGTATCTATGTTCATGAGAGATATTAGCCTATAATTCTCTTTTCTTGTGTTTTCTTTATCTGGTTTTCGTATTAGGGTGATGCTGAGTTCATAGAAGGTGTTTGGAAGTGTTCATTCTTCTTGAATGTTTTTGAATAGTCTGAGGAGGATAGGTCTTATTTCTTCCTTAAATGTTTGGCAAAACTGTCTTGTGTAGCCATCTGGTCCCGGGCTTTTATTTGCTGGAAGCTTTTTGATGACTGCTTCAATTCTTCCAAAGTAATTGGACTATTGAGATGTTTAGATTCTTCCTGATTGAGTTTTGGAAGGTCATATTTTTCCAGGAATATGTCCATTTCTTGCAGGTTCTCTAATTTATTGGAATAGAGCTGTTCATAGAATTTTTTAACAATCCTTTGTATTTTGGTGGGGTCTATTGTTTTTGTTTATTTGGGTCTTCTCTCTTTGCTTCTTGGTGAGCCTGACTAGAGGTCCATCAATCTTGTTTATCCTTTCAAAGAACCAGCTCTTGGTTTAGTTGATCTTTTGAATTGTTTCTTTGGTCTCCATGTTGTTTATCTCCACTCTAATCTTTACAATTTCCTTCCTTTTGCTTACACTGGGCTTTCCTTGTTTCTGTTTTTCTACCATTTTGAGTTGTAGTGTTAGAAAATTTATTATCATTGTTTCCTGTTCTTTGCAGTAGGCATGTAGGGCTATAAACTTCCCTCTCAAGACTATTTTCACTGTGTCCCATAAATTATGTATTGTTGTGCTGTCATTGTCATTTGTTGCCATGATGTTTTTTGTTTCTTCCTTGATCTCTCTTGTTACCCAGTTGTTGTTTAATAGCATGCTGTTTCATCTCCATTTGTTTGATTTCTTTCTATTGTTTTTATTATAGTTGATTTGCAGTTTTGTGCCACCGTGGTCTGAGAAAATGCTTTATAAGATTTCTATCTTCTTGAATTTGAAGAGACTTTTCTTATGACCCAACATATGATCTATCTTTGAAAATGACCCATGTGCACTGGAGAGGAATGTATATTCGGTGTCTTTGGAGTAAAATGTTCTGAAGATGTCCATTAATTCCATCTGGTCTAGTGAGTCATTGAGGATTGATGTTTCTTTACTGATTTTTTGTTTAGAGGATTTGTCCAATGGTGACAGTGGGGTATTAAAGTCTCCTACTATGATTGTATTGCTGTCAATCTCTCCCTTAATATTCTCCAGGAGTGTTTTTTATGTATTTAGGTGCTCCTATATTGGGTGCGTATATGTTTACCAGAGTTATTTCTTCTTGTCATTTATTGCCATGATGTTTTTTATTTCTTCCTTGATTGTTCCCTTTAGTATTATGAAGTGGCCTTGTTATGTCCTTCACTTTGAGATCTAATTTATCAGATATAAGTATTGCAGCCTCAGTTTTTTTTTTTATTTCCATTTGCCAAAAATGTCATCTTCCATCCCTTTACCCTCAATCTGTATGCATCTTTTTTTCTGAGGTGGGATTATTATAGACAGCAAGTATATGAATCATGTTTTTTTATCCAATCAGTTACCTTTGTCTTTTGATTGGAGTATTTAAGCTGTTTACTTTTAAAATTATTATTGATAGGTGCCTATCTGTTTCCATTTTTAGTCTTTACTCCCAAGTTCCTTTTTTGCTTCCTATTTCTTCTTTTACAGCAGACCTTTTAATATTTGCTAAATTGCTGGTTTTGTGGTAATATATTCCCTTAGTCCTTTTTTGTCTGTGAAGCTTCTGATTTCCCCTACACTTTTGATGGAAAGCCTTGCTGGGTACAGTATTCTTGGATTCAGAGCCTTCCTTTGTATGACTTTGTATATTTCATCCCATTGCCTTCAGCCTGATGAGTTTCTGTTGAGAAATCAGTAGATGGTCTTATGGAGGTTCCTTTGTAGGTAACTTTCTGTTTCTCTCTGGCTGCTTTTAAGATTCTTACTTTGTCATCGGTGTTTGCCAATTCAATTATAATATGCCTTGGTGTCAGTTTGTTGGAGTTCATTTTGCTTGTGACTCTGTGAGCTTCTTGGATTTGTGTGGGTTTTTCTTTCCTATATTGGGGAAATTTTCTGTCATTATTTCTTCAAACACGTTCTCTAATCCTTGTAGAGTTTCCACTCTTTCTGGAACCCCGAGTATGTGCATGTTGTGTTTCGTGTTATCCCTAAGTTCCCTTAGGCTCTCCTCTTGCTTTTTTTTTTCTCTTTATTTTCTTTATTTTTTATTTTTACTTTTTTTTTACTTTTTTATTATTTTTTATACATATCTCCCCATTGCCCCCCCTCCCTCCCAGGCATACCCCAAACCCCCAGT
>JAAGEH010000003.1:0-30949 GCA_011751065.1 Lasiurus cinereus
TCTTATAGTAGAGGCCCGGTACACAAAATTCGTGCATGGGGGGGGGGGTGTCCCTCAATCCAGTCTGCACCTTCTCCAACTGATACTCCTTGAGGAATGTCTGGTGGTATCGGACCTAACTGGGCAGTCAGACATCCCTCTCACAATCCAGGACTGCTGGCTCCCAACTGCTCACCTGCCTGCCTGCCTGATTGCCACTAACCGCTTCTGCCTGCCAGCCTGATCGCCCCCTAACCACTCCCCTGCCAGCCTGATGGATGCCTAACTGCTCCCTTGCCAGCCTGTTTGCCCCCAACTGCCCTCCCCTGCAGATCTTGTCACCCCTAGCTTCCCTCCTCTGCCAGCCTGGTGACCCCTAACTGCCCTCCCCTGCAGGCTTGATCACTCCCAACTGCCCTCCCTTGCAGGCCTGGTCCCTCCCAAACTGCCCTCCCCCGCTGGCCATCTTGTGGTTGCCATCTTGTGTGTTGAAATGATGGTCAATATGCATATTTGCATATTACTCTTTTATTAGATAGGTTAGCGGGCTGTTGCATGGGAGGGGGCCTGCTGGTTTGCCCTGAAGTGTGTTGCGGATCAGAGTGGGGGTTTCCTTGGGGCGTGGGGCGACCTGGTTAAGGGGCCTGTAATGGTTTGCAGGCTGTCCACTCCCCCCAGTGACCCAAGAAGAGGCCCTGGTATCTGGGACTTATTTATCTTCTATAATTGAGACTTTGTAGCCTTAAGTGGAGGCCAAGGCAGGCCAGGGCTGCAGAAGCTTGTCTTCCTCCATCATCAGGGGCAACCCTAGCCTCCTGCTCTCTCCGACTCTGTGGCTGCCACCTTTTTTGTTGGGATTTATTTATCTTCTATAATTGAAACTTTGTAGCCTGGAGCGGAGGCCTGGGTTGGCTAGGGTGTGTGGAAAGCTTGGTTTCCTCCATCACTGGGGAAACCCAAGCTTTCCTCCTGCTCGCTCTGTGGTTGCAGCCATCTTGTTGCGTTAATTTGCATACTGGCTCCTAATTGGCTTGCGGACATAACGGAGTGGTGGTTAATTTGCATATTGCTCTTTTAGTACATAGGGTACCGATATTTTATATTTAATTTTAAAATTCTCTTGGAATTTATTTTGGTGACTTTAAGTAAGAATCTAAATAGATTTTTTTTTCATCAGATAAATAATTGCCTTTAGGAGACATTTGTGACATCATTTGCTCTTGTCTGACTCATTGAAAATGCTTCTTTTACCAGGCCTTATACACAGTTAAGTCTATAAGTGCTGGTGATTATTCATGTCTGAATGTATATGAGGTCTAAGCAGCCTGTTTCTTGTAGTGTGTCCGTGGTTTAAGGTGAGCTGGTTCCGAATGCCCTCCCTCACCGTTGGTCACTACTCCTCAGGCGCACACACTCCCCATAGCATGTTCTCTTCTAAAAACTGTTTTGTTTTATTTGATCTTGGGTGCGGGTGGGGCTGGGTGCCATGGAAGGAGTAAATATCGACGACTGACTCTTTAAAAATATATATTTTTATTGATTTCAGAGAGGAAGGAAGAGGGAGATAGAAACATTGAGGATGAGAGAGAATCATTGATCAGCTGTCTCCTGGGGATCGTCATGTGCCCTGAACCAGGAATGGAACCGTGACCTCCTGGTTCATAGGTCATCGCTCAACCCCTGAGTCCTGCCGGCCGGCCGGGGATTATACTTTTCAATGGACACATTTGGAATTTTACTTTTTCTAAATTCTTTCCATCTTCCAAGACTTCATCCAGCCCCCAGCCCCGGGGCCGGCCGCCCCCTCGGTGGGAGACCCATCCTGTATCCTGCACCCGGGCCTCCCTGGGCATCACTGCTGCCTCCGATGTCACCGTCATTTGTGGACAAACTTGCTCCCGTTGATCATGCCTCCACGTGGAGCGGCTGAGTGACGGGCCCAGAGAGGCCCACCGCGTTACCCAGGAGGCCCTGAATGTGCCCACAGGTCTTCATGGCGGGGAGGGCGAGGGCCTGCACCACCGCAGGGGAGACAGCAACAGGGGCGGGACTGGTGTTCCCCAGAGCCCCCCAGGGTCTGTCCCTGAGCCTCATCCTGAGGGACGAGAGAGTACACCTGGGAGGCAGGTGGTGGAGCCACTGCATCAGCGGCATTGGTTGCGCAGCCACAGCCAGGAGCCACCGGTCCCGCGTCCTGACAGCTGTCACCTGCTCTCAGGCATCTGCCGGCCGGGGTGGGTCGCCCCCGTTAGGACAGTGGTTCTCAACGTTCCTAAGGTCGTGGCCCTTTCATACCATCCCTCATGTGGTGGTGCTCCCACCCATAAAATTATTTTCATTGCTACTTCATCACTTTTATTTTGCTACTGTTAATGATTCGTCATGTAAATATCTGTGTTTTCCGATGGTCTTAGGCGACCCCTGTGAAAGGGTCATTCGACCCCCAAATGGGTCGTGACCCACAGGTTGAGAACCGCTGCTTTAGGGGCTGCTGCCTGCACCCTGTCTGCCCTGGAAACCAGGTGGGAGCGGCTCCTGGTGTGGCTCCACGGTGTGGCGATTGGTCCAGGTTGGGATCCGGGGTGGGATTGACCCTCCTCCCCCCTCCCCTGGAACCCCCTCCCCCAGGGGGCTTTAGCTCGGGGCCACGGCCTCCTGTTCCCGCCTACCCACCGTGAAGCCCACTGAGCGCCTCCCCGTCCGTCTCTGCGGGGGGACTTAGGGTCCCGGGGCCGGGAATGCCACTTCCTCAGCGTCACTGGCAGGGTCATGCGGAGGGGAGAGCCGGGAATAAAGGGACGAGTCCCAGAGCGGCCTGCCCAGCCCAGTGGGTGCGTCCGCACCCCGCATTCTCGCGCTCGGCTTTCTGGGGCAAAGGGGGGTGCGCGGACCTTCCTGTGGGGTGTCCATTTCCCCGAACAAATCTCATCCCACCTCCACTTCCCTTCCCGGTGTCTGCACGGGCGGGAGACGGGGCCGCCCATCAGTACCTGTTTATTCATCACCGAGGGGCTGAGGAGCTGGAGGGCCTGAACTACGTTTTCGTGACCTGAAGGCGGAGGAGACAGAGTCTGGGCCTCGAAGTCATCACGGAACGCAGGATAAACAGCTGGGATGAGGGTTCATCCACCGGGAGGCCGGCAGTTGGGGTGGGGTGGGGTGGTGGGGGCACAGGGACCACGGGAGTGGGCTGCTCTCCAGCCTTGGCTGCGTGTTAGAGGATCCCCAGGAGTTAAAAATCACCTTCCACCCCACACCTCTGCTCACACATACCCCTACACACACACACCCCTACATACACACACCTCTGCACACACACACATATACCTCTGCACACACACACCTCTGCATACACACACCCCTACACACACACACACACACACACACACACACCTCTGCACATACAAATCTCTGTACACACACACCCCTGCACACATACCTCTCTGCACACATACATCCCTGCACACATACATCCCTGCACACACACATCTCTGTACACACCCCTGCACACACACCCCTACACACACACACACCTCTGCACACACAAATCTCTTTACACACACCCCTACACACACACTTCTCTGTACACACACACCACTGCACACACACATCTCTGTACACACACATCTCTGTACACACACACCCCTGCACACACACACTCCTACACACACATCTCTCTATACTCACATACTTCTGCATACACACACCTCTGCACACACACACCTCTCTGCACATACACACCTCTCTGCACACACACACCTCTCTGCACACTTAGTCTGTCCGCTGAGCGCGCGTCGGCTTGCTGTGGAGATAATAACCTCTCAACGGGAGCGTCCCGCCGGCCGGCCGGTCAATACACGAATAGAAAGTAATTAAGCCCGATCGCTTCGCTGACAGGCAAAGGATGGCCTTTTAATTACTCCGGAGAGCCGAGCGTAATCATTTCTCCTGTCACCGGAGGGCAGCGCCGGGGGTCCGTGGCACGCGGCACGCAGCGCCTGCTCGCCGTCCCTCTGCCGAGCTCCTACCCTTGGCCCGCCGGCCTCCTTCTGGAAAGCTCTCCCGGGACCGAGGGAAGCGGCAGGAGGAGCCGTGCGCAGACGGGGAGCGGAAAGAGGAGGCCGCAGAGGAGGCCCGTCAGCGGGACCCCGGCAGGCCCCCGGCGGACAAGCTCACGGCCAAGTTCAGGACCGTCTGTGGCTGGGCCAGCCTGTCACTCACATGCTAGGAAGGGGCAGGTGAACAGCAGGGGGCGGGAGGGTCCCCCAGTTAAACCCTTGTTTCTTAACACTGGCTCTCTCGCCTGCTGGCTGCCTGCTGGGGCTGGGGATACAGAGTCAGGGAGAGGGGGTGCTGTTTCTAAGAAGTCGGGGCTGCGGGGAGAGCCCTCCCTCCCTCCCTTCCCGCAGGCGGCTGGCGGAGAGGAGATTGAAGCTTCGGGAAGCGGAGAGAACGGCCAGGCCGCTGGGAGCAGAGCCCGTCCCGGGGAGGGAGCCCGTCGGGGCCTCGCTGCCGGCTACGCTCTCGGTGCAGAGACAGCGGGCAGGCCGGCCTCGGCCCCGGGCGCCCTGAGCGAGTTTGCTGTGTGAGCAGAGGGCCTGGATGTTAAGATTCTTCCCCATGCGAAAGCTGGTGTGGCTCAGTGGATAGAGCGTCGGCCTGCGGACTGAAGGGTCCCAGGTTCCATTCCGGTCAAGGGCACGGACCTTGGTGGCAGGCACATCCCCAGTGGGGGGCGTGCAGGAGGCGGCTGATCGATGTCTCCCTCTCATTGATGTTTCTAACTCTCTATCCCTCTCCCTTTCCCTCTGTAAAAAATTCAATAAAATACATTTAAAAAAAAAGAATAGTCACGTCAAAACCGGTGTGGCTCAGTGGATAGACCATCGGCCTGCAGACCGAAGGGTCCCAGGTTCGATTCCGGTCAAGGGCACGGACCTTGGTGACGGGCACATCCCCAGCTGCAGGAGGCAGCTGGTCGATGTCTCTCTCTCATCGATGTTTCTAACGCTCTATCTCTCTCCCTTCCTCTCGGTAAAAAATCAATAAAGTATATGAATAAAAAAGAAAGGAATATCCCCTGTGTTCCTGGGGCACCCGCATTTAACCGAGGGCAGACTCCTGTTGTTTGTTTGTGTGTTTTTTTCATGGAAACCGCTGTGTCCAGCAGTTGTGTCGCGGCCTGAACACGCGAGTGTCAGTAGAACAAGCTGGGCCTGCTTTGAACGTGCCCAGAAACTGTCGCTCTGAAGTGTCAGCCTCAGAGGCAGGTGGAGAGGAGGGAGGACCAGGCCCGGGATGGAAGCAGCATCGCATCCGGCTGCGGGTGTCTCCACGGGAAGATGGATCCTCTCTGACCTCATTTCCTCCGCGCATCCGTCAGACGACACCTGAATCCTGCCAGCGCCGCCACCTCTGGCCCTTCCTGTTGTAAAGCGCGGGGCCTGACAGCTCTCTAAGTGGAGCTGAAATGGTTTTCCCGGAGGAAGACTGTGGATATTCATCTTGAGCCTCGTTTCCCAGGAGGCCTTCCGCTACTGTCCGGAGGAAGAGGATTCCCCTCGGGGTCCCCCAGAGCCGAGCCGGTCCTCGGGCCCGTTCCCCGCGGCGGTCTGAGCCCCCAGTGACGGTCGGTAAGGGGTGAACGCGTTGCAGGCCTTGGCCACACACGGAGTCAGCCACACACGGGTCTCTCCCCCCGGGGGTGGCCGGGGCTCCCCGCAGTTCCTCCCCCTCCCCCCTCTCCCCTAAGCAACCTGTCTCCATGGGATTGGGTCGCCTCCTCTTCCCTCCACCCATCCCAGCGACCCCTCTGGTCCCGCTCCAGCGTTTTTCACGCCCCCTTCCCCATCCTTCCCGCCGGCCACCTAGTCAACACCTGTCCTGCCAAGTGCCAGCTCGCGGCTGGAGAGGCAGCAGACAGGACGCGAGCTGTGAGCTGAGCCAGGAAGCGTTCAGGCAGCTGGGGATGCAGTGGCGCAAGGAAAGAATAAAGCCAAATGGACTAAAATAAAATAAAATAAAATAAAATAAAATAAAATAAAATAGAATAAGGGATCAATGCTCTAGAGCAGCAGTTCTCAACCTTCCTAATGCCTCGACCCTTTAAGACAGCTCCTCATGGGGTGGTGACCCCCAACCTTAAATTTATTTCCGTGGCTACTTCATTGCTGTCATTTTGCTACTGTGATGAACTGTCATGTAAATATCTGATAGGCAGGATGTATTTTCGTTGTTACAAATGGAACATCATTAAAGCATAGGGATGAATCACAAAAACAATATGTAATTGTATATTGTGAAATATTTATTTCTCATGACAAATAAATGAAATGTTGTCTTGAATCGTGGTGTCGCATGGGCAACAGTCTTCCTAGGACAACAGTAAATGACATGGCTACACGTTGCTACACCGAGGAGCGGTGTGTTGGTTCCTAAGACCATGGGAAATAGGTGTTTTCCGCTGGTCTTAGGCGACCCCTGTGAAAGGGTCGTTCGACCCCCAAAGGGGTTGCGACCCACCGGTTGAGAACCGCTGATCTAGAGAAAGGGGCTGTCGAGGGAGGGGGCGGGCGGGATGGGGAGGGGATGGCTTCAGACCGAGGCCAGGCCGGCTTGTCAGCTGGTGAGAAAGGAGCCAGTGCAGTTTGGAGTGAGGAGCGTTTCGGGGAGTGGGAAACGGGGAGCAGCCCTGAGGCTGTGGAGGAGGAGGGAGCCTCCTCGCTGAGACCCAGAACGGGAGCCTGAGGCACGAGAGGTCCAGGAGGCCCCGCTCCTCCGGGTCTTGGTGGAGGATTGGGGGTTTGCTCTGAGGAGCGGGGGTCACTCAGGGGTCTTTGGCGGGAGAGAGGGGGCCGGTGGGCGGTTCTGGCCGCTGACCCGGGAAGAAAAGTGGAGGACGGGAGGGGGTTTGTAAAGGGGGGATCAGAGGGACCACGGGGAGGCCTGGTGGGCCCCTTGGGGAGGGACAGCAGCTGTTCAGACCGCAGTCAGAGGGGAAAGTAGGTGCTAGGAGATACAGTGGTACCTCGAGATACGAGTGCCTAACAGACGAGATTTTTGAGATACGAGCCGTCGAGCGAGCGATTTTTGCTTTGAAATACGAGCAACAGTTGAGATAGGAGTCATCGCGCGGATCGGCCGGCTGCACACGGCCCACCCGTTTACCACGACTCGAGCGTCTCATAGTTTCCCACGCCTCAAGGTGACGGAACGAATTAAACTCGTATCTCGAGGTACCGCCGTATTTTTAATATTTAGTAAAGAATTACAACTCCAACCACAACACCAGAAGCCACGGTCTTGCCCCTGAGAATCCAGAGCCTCACACAGAGCGAGGCTTGCAACACTGGAATTCCAGAGGGCAGAGAGCGGGCTGCATTCACCCCGAGGGCTGCATGTACAGCGCCCACGGACAGGCGGGCGCAGAGCAGAGGCGGCAGTGTTTTAGGGTGCAAATGTGAATACCTCCAGCCTACCCGCTTTTAGGCCACTGCCTTTCTGGAAGGTGGGTTTGGATTCGAACCCCACCGGAGGCCTGCCCGCGTTCGTCCGTCCTTCAGCGCCTGGCACGGTTTTCTTTGGCCAAAGGATCCCGGGATCTTCCTCTTATTTTCTCCAAACCAACACGCTTCCTTTCTCTTCTAATCGCGATGCGAACAGTTTTGTAAGGAATGAAAACCCGGGGCAGTTTTCACCTGCATCTTGGGCACAAGTCCCGTGATGGGAGCCACAAAGGCGGGCGTCCTGGAGACGAGGAGGGAGGCATCACCCCGGGGGGCGAGGGACGGGTGGCCTGGCCCAGCTTCCCGCTGAAAGGAACGATTTATTGGGCAAAATAGCGAGCTGGCGTGTCCTGCACAGTGAACTTCCTGTCTCGCTTTTACACGTCAGATTGAATTAGGAAGTTTAAGATCTTTAAAGGGTGAATTTTTTTTTTTTTAAATCATGGAGCCCTAACTGGTTTGGCTCAGTGGATAGAGCATCGGCCTGTGGACTGAAAGGTCCCAGGTTCGATTCCGGTCAAGGGCATATGCCTTGGTTGTGGGCACATCCCCCAGAGGGGGCGTGCAAGAGGCAGCTGATGGATGTTTCTAACTCTCTATCCCTCTCCCTTCTTCTCTGTAAAAAGTTAATAAAAATACATTTACAAAGAAATAAAATATATTTAAAAACAAGAGAAAAAATGTGGGTTTAGGAACAGATTTTGGGAAAGCAAAGTTGGGTAGATAGAGAAAACCCATTGCTGCCATCAGCCGCATTCACAGACCGCATGTGAAATCAGCCTGGGACGCTTCCCATGGAGAACATTAAAAAACAGGGAAACATGGGCAGCAGGGGCTTGACCTCAACGTGTTGCCACGCAGGACTGTCCCGAGCTGTCCTGGGCCTGGAAGGTGGACAGGCGCCCACTTTGCCAGGTTCACCCCGAGGGCCTCCAGGGGCCGCCGGAGGGAGGTGGAGGGACGGGGGGCGTGGACCCATCCTCTGGGTCAGGTGGAATCTTCCGTTTCACAGGCCGGCTGCTCAGACGTCAGGAGGAGGCCACGTCTGTTTGGGGGGCAGGAGGCCTCCACATTATTGCTCTGTGTCCCGGGCACGTCCTCCAGGGCCTTCCTTGGTCCCCAACGTGCTGAGGGGCAATAACCCCGAACCTGGAGTAAACAGCCGCTTGAGGATAGAAGCACACGAAGAATGGCGTCACTCAAACACTGGGTACAGGGCTACTCAGCGGCCTCACGGTCACGCACGGGGAGCAGAAAACGGACCGGCAGGAGCGGGGATACTGGGAGGTCTGTTGGGGAGTCTGGAACGAGTGGAAGCGGAGCATGAAGAGGCCTCTCACGTGGGATTTCACCTTGATCTTTGTAACCAGGCCTGGAAGCATTTCAGCGTGGGAGCGGCAGCTACCTGCGGAGTTAGGGCTGGGAGGCGGCAGGGAGGGAGCAGGAAGCTGGTTATGAGGATGGAGAGGTTTCTGTGCAGAGAATGATGAGGGTAAACCCCGCCCCCCGCCTTGGGAGGCAGTGGAGGCGGATCCCAGAGGTGTGGGAACAGAGGGGACCCAGGGAGGTGTTAGGGAGACGGGATGGGAGTCGGGTCCACGAAGGTACTGAAGGGTGAGGCTTGTCTCTGCCCGAAGTCGGGGCCATGGACGGCGGGAGGAAGAAGGGGTCTGGGAGGTGCTGCTTGGTTTGGGCAGCGAGAGGCTCACCAGGCCCCTAAGTGGAGATGCGCCTCACAAACCCCAATACCTGGGCGTGTGTTAGTCCATGTTCTGGATTTTTCCATCTGATGGTGATACAGCGATCCCTCTCTGTCTGCCTGTCTCCGCCCCTCCCTCCACCCTCAGACTGTGTCCCCTCGATGATTCATGGAGCCCATTAGTTTTCTGCTCATCCCAGTGTGGCCTTCTCTCAGCTGTTTGGGATCGGTCGTTGGTGGGTGCTAAATTAGGTGGAGATCCTAAAGGAAGTGTGTGGGGGGTACAAGCTTTTAGTGCCTTCCTCCTCCCCAGCCCCCCAAGTGAGGAGGACAGAGGCTTCTCCCATCTATAATAATAAAAGGGTGATGTGTTAATTGGACCGGACGTCATTCCGGACGTCCTCCCTGACAAGGCCGGGGCCAGAGGGAAGCCAGCCCCATCCCGGGTGCCTGCGGGTGGCTGGCGGAGGGAAGCAGCCTGGGTCCCGGGTGCAGGAGGGAAGCTGGTGCCGGCGGGGGAGGGGGGGAAGGAAGGCTTCCTCTTGCACGGATTTTCGTGCACCGGGCCTCTGGTAGTTAGAATGAGTAGACAGCGTGCTGAGCAAAACGTGACTTAATATCGCCCTTAATTGTTCAGTTCCATGCGGGGAGAGGACCCACATCTCCCATGTGGGGACACGCAAACTGGAACCAATTCCAAGTTGCAGAGCCTGTTGGGAAAACAGTCAGTATTTATTTTTCATCTTGCAGAAAGGGTGTGCGTCAGATTGCGAGCGGGTCAGGGCACCAGCCGGAGCTGTTCCTCCTTGGATCCGCCGCCGGAGCCGGAGGCCGGTGTCGCACATGCCTGTAAGCCACGGTGTGTTTGAAGATGTTGGTTCTTGTCTCAATGATTTACAACATTAGTGTCCACATCAGACCGGACAACGAGGATTCTGTTTTCAGGGAAGTTGAAACTGAAAGTTCTTTAAAAAAATGATGGCAGAAGACTGAAGTCTGTTCAGGACATTGTTAATACCACCCCTCACCCCCCTTATCACATCAGTGCATTTATTTTGAATATTAAGATGCTTTTTAGAACAACAGAGTTGGCTTGCGTTCGCCGCCTGCATTTCTTATCCTGGCCTTTTGGTGTCATTCTTAGATTAATCTCAAGAGCCTATTGAGTCAGCAAGGGTGACATGTCCCTGGCGCTGGGCCTTTGATCTTAGATCCGAAGCAGAGATGGCCATACCTAGAGTGACGTTTACTCATCTGAACTTCCTGACGTTACGTTAATTGCATGTTTGATGACTGACCGGTGACTGCAGAAGTTTATTTTATTTTTAAAAATATATATTTTATTGATTTTTTACAGAGAGGAAGGGAGAGGGACAGAGAGTTAGAAACATCGATGAGAGAGACATCGATCAGCTGCCTCCTGCACACCCCACACTGGGGATGTGCCCGCCACCAAGCTACGTGTCCTTGACTGGAATCGAACCTGGTACCCTTGAGTCCACAGGCCGACACTCTATCCAACTGAGCCACACCGGTTTCGGCTGGTGACTGCAGAAGTTCACATGCAGCGCAGACCACCAGCCGCAGTAAGTAACCCTTGACGTCATGGCCCGTCGAGAAAGAGCTTTTCCAGAAACTACCCAAGTCCTGGAGCTAAGGGCCTCTGTTATTAACATGGACAGGCTATAGATCCCGTTCCAGCGCATCGCTCCAATGGATAGCGTTACACCGAGATGTGGCAATATGGTGTTGCCTTAGATAAGCATGTTACGTGTTCAGCAAAGCCAAGCCAGGGATCGTAAGCCAACACAGGGCCACATCCCTTCGCAGAGACCCGCAGTGCAAGGCGAGCATTTGCCCAGAGCCGCGTCCTTCCCTCCAACGCGTCCTCTGTCCGCTCCGGACGTGGGAGGCTCACACCTCTTGTCCACCAGTGGACGGCCGGGAAAACCCTCGGACTTCAGCGCATTGCTAATCCCGCATGAGCCGGGTGCATGCCCTTTCCTCGCCGTCTGTAACGGTTTCTTCTTTTCCTCTTTCATTACACATTCCCTCCTTTGTCGCTTTAATGCACCTGCTAGGAAGGTGGCTTTTTATGCTGTGACCGCGGAGTGGACAAGCAAACCCAATCCACAGGGACCCAGAGTTCCAGGAGCAGGAAGCAAAAGTGATGAATTCCTGGCGCTTGCTGGCCCGAAGTTCCTGGGGCTCCATCCCGAAGGCTGCCCCCCTCGGCGGAGGGGTGGATGCCATGTACGGCCCCCGGAGCACCTGCTAACAGGTGGGGGCGGGAGAGGTTCAACCACCAGGTTTTCCTCCAGAAAAAAATCTGTCCCTCAAAGTATCCCCTTTAGTGAGGACTGCGTTTAATTAGGTTGGAAAGGAGGGGTACAGATGTGCGTGTGCAAAGCAGTTTATTCTCGTCTCGTTATTATTATTATTATTATTTTTAAAATATTTTATTGATTTTTACAGAGAAAAGGGAGAGGGACAGAGAGCTAGAAACATCAATGAGAGAGAGACATCGATCAGCTGCCCCCTGCACGCCCCCCACTGGGGATGTGCCCGCCACCAAGGTACATGCCCTTGACAGCTGGGGTGCTATCCACTGAGCTAAACCAATCAGAGCTCTCGTCTCATTGTTCACTCTATATTTGCACCCCAGCTGTACTCCTACTTTCGCCCGATTGGGGCTACAAAGTTCCAGCAGAAATGTTATCCGAAAACAGCGTTTCCCTTCTGGACCCGGTGAGCCCTGGACCTGCAGGTGGTCACTTTTCCGCCGTGCTGGCTGGGGTCCGAGCTCTCGGCCGCATTGGCAAGCGATTGGGCGGGCCTGACCCAGGGTGGTGGGTGCCGGCAGGAGCCAGGAGGCCCCTGAGCAGAGGTGAGGGGCTGTGACTCCTGGCCGCGCAGTGTGAGCGTCACGGGGTGATTTCCTCGCCCGCTGGCCCCATGGGGTGGTCAGATGGGCCTGGATTTTGCCTGCACAGCTGCAGGGTGGACTAGGAATGGGGACCCCCATGTCCCAGGCCGGGGGGCCCCCAGCTTTCATGCCTGGGGTGTGGGGAGGAGGAAGGCCCCATCTCCCATGCCGGACAGGGGACCCCATGCTGGTCCTTCTCAGTAGGAACATCCCTCTCTCTGAGCGCCTTGCCCTGCACCCCAGGGCGGGCAGGGTAAGTGCCGGAGCAGGTCCTGAGCACATGGAGGGTGCTTTGGAGGGTGACCCTGAAACCATCTGCCTCGCCCCCAGTTTCAGCCCCACCGCCTCCCTCTCTGACCCCTAGTCACCCTGCCCCTCCCACCCCAGGGTCAGTTACTGGAAATGTAGCCCACCTCCTGTGGTGGGGGGTGTGTGTGCCTCAGACTCCCCTCCTGCCTGTAGGTCCGCAGCTCTGTGCCTGTGCAGGAGGGGAGGAGGGGACAGGGCGCTGTGTGGGAGAGGGCAGGAGGGGACAGGACGCTGTGTCTGTGCGGGAGAGGGCGGGAGGGGACAGGAGGGGAGGAATGGAAGAAGCCAGCGCCCACCAACGGAGCTCCTCCTTAACGACTTTAGAAACACGGAGAGGACACGTGGGAACTAATGGCTCCAATTCGGGCTGTAAAAGAGCCGCCTCCTTTGTTCCTGGCCCCGGTGGTGACCCCAGCCTTGAACCACCAGGAGCCGGGCCTCCATCAGAGAGCGGCCACCACGGGGGCTGTGAGGACGGGGCGTGGGGCGGCTGTCAGCGCCTCTCACCCGCAGATTGATCTGCCCGCCCGCCCCTCCTCCCCCCGGCCCGGGACTGGAGGAGAAAAACGAGACGGGTCCCGCTTTTAGGAAAATGAGGAAACACACATGCCCCTGACAGGTGCACTTCCTGGGGCCGGGGAGGATGAGGAGCCACCGCAGCCAGACTGAGCTGCGGCCGGGAGCACAGAGAGAAGGGGAGAGGGACAGAGAGCTAGAAACATCGATGGGAGAGAAACTTTGATCAGCTGCCTCCTGCACGCCCCGCACTGGGGATGTGCCTGCCACCAAGGTACATGCCCTTTTACGCCCGGCGCTCTATCCACTGAGCTAAACCAATTAGAGCTCTCGTCTCATTGTTCACTCTGTATTTGCATCCCAGCTGTACCCCTACTTTCGCCCGATCGGGGCTACAAAGTTCCAGCAGAAATGTTTTCAGAAAACAGCGTTTCCCTTCTGGACCCGGTAAGCCCTGGACCTGCAGGTGGTCACTTTTCTGCCGTGCTGGCTGCAGGGGTCCGGCCTGGACCGGCGGGACGGCTTTGCCAGGCCAATTAGAGACAGACAAGGGACATACAGTCTTCGGGAGGCAGCGGGCCCGCAGGTGCGTGAGCACACGTCGAACCCTTTATCCCCACAGGTGCAGAGAAACCCGAATGTGCTAATTCCTGGTGTGTGTGTGTGCGTGTGTGTGTGTGTGTTTACCTCTTAGCGAAACTCTGAACAGTTCTCTAATTCACTTCTAATTTAATTTCCACCCGTTCCCCTCCCCGGAGCCCTGTCATCCCGGTTGCCACATGAACGTGAAACGCAGCTGCGTTCGGTGGAGATGTTTTGCTCTTTCAGACCGCTCCAGAGCTCTCAGCCAATTAAGGGGGAACTAATGAGGTCTGTGGCGCTGCGTGTTGATGCGTGGTCACCAGCAGACAGGCGGGCCGTGTGCCTCTCATGTTAGAAGAACACGGAAGGGGGGAGTGGTTGCCTTTGCTCCCCCAAGGAATGCACGCTCCTCAAAAGATGGTCTCCCGCCGGTCCAGGCACCCACCCCGTCTGCCGTCCAGCTTGCTTTCTTTTTAAATGTGTTTTTATTGGTTTCAGAGAGAGGCAAGGAGAGGGAGAGAGAGAGGGGAACATCAGCAGTGAGAGCGCATCATGGATGGGCTGTCTTCTGCATGCCTCGCACAGGATGGAGCCCACGACCCGGCCTGTGCCCTGCCCGGGGATCGAACCAGCGACCTCCTGGCTCATGGGTCAAGGCTCAAGCCCTGAGCCACCCCCGCTGGGCCAGCTGGCTTTCTCAACAGGCTCCTGGTGGGTTCTAAGCCTCCTCCTCCTCCTCCGCCGTTCCTCCCTCCGAGGGAGGGGTGTGTACGGTCATCCTGGCCACCGCAGGCACCTCCCTGGACAGCCCTCCTCTTGGCAGTGAAGGGATGGAGATCCACCGAGGTCAAGTCCTGCCTCCAGGCCTGGCTGGTCACTCCAGGAAGACCCAGACCCGGACCGGCCCTGACTCCTGCCTGGTCCCACCCCTCCCATGGTCTCCCTGCCCCAGGAAGAAGAGGAGGAGGGGAGGAGGGGAAGGAGAGGGTGAATGGGACCTGCATAAAAGGTTCATCAGTATCTATGTGACTACTTTTGAAAGCTTTCTTTATTTTATTTATTTTTTTTATATTTTATTGATTTTTTTACAGAGAGGAAGGGAGATGAATAGAGAGTTAGAAACATCAAACATCAAAGAGAGAGAGACATCGAACAGCCACCTCCTGCACTGGGGATGTGCCCACAACCAAGATACATGCCCTTTGACCAGAATCGAACCTGGGACCTTTCAGTCCACAGGCCGACGCTCTATCCACTGAGCCACCCGGTGTCGGCTGAAAGCTTTCTTTAGTTGGAAATGTTTCCAAAGCGCAAAGGCTCGAGAACCGGAAATGTGTTCTCCGTGTTTCAGAAGCCGGTCAGCGTGCAGAGCCTGGGGTCCCCCCCCGTCCCCCCGCCGTCAGCTGCTTCCTGCGAGTCCCACTGGCCCGTTCGTCAACAGAAGCACGTGGGGACTCTCCGTTAGCTTCCCAGAGGAGCAAGGCTTCTCTCTTGTGAAGTCTTTTTCTCTCTTTCTTTTTAAAAAAAATTCTCATGCTTTTTTTAAAAAAATAATTTTATTGATTTTTTACAGAGAGGAAGGGAGAGAGACAGAAAGTCAGAAACATCGATGAGAGAGAGACATCGATCAGCCGCCTCCTGCACGCCCCACAGTGGAGATGTGCCTGCAAGCAAGGTACATGCCCCCGACCAGAATCGAACCCGGGACCTTTCAGTCCGAGAGCCGATGCTCTATCCACTGAGCCAAACCGGTTTCGGCTCTCATGCTTTTTATGAAAAAAAAAAAAAGTCAATTTAGGAATTCTTACTCTCTGGTCAGAACGCAATGCGTGATGTCCACTTGGCCCCGTCCAGAGGTCCTGGTGAGGGGAAAGACGGCCTCCAGAGCGTCGCCCCACGCTGACGCCCGCCTGGCCACCAGAGTCCCGTCTGGGGAGCACCCACCTCGCAGGGTGACAGGGAGCATCCCTCTGGGGCCGGGGGCGCCCAGCCTCGGAGCTCCGCCGGGCGCGGGAAGGGTCCGGGTGGAAGATGTGCGTCGGCCTCATGTCTCCTGACCGCAAGCAGACGAGCCAATCTCACAGTCCCCAGTGGCAGGAACTGTATACACACACCTCGATGGGTCTCCCATGTAACCGACTTCACGTCATGGGAAGAAGTTCTCTACAAGGGAATGCGAGGGCCACCTCCACGTCTGCTCTGTGGATGTCTGCGGTGGTTCAGTTATGGTAATGATTGCATAGTAATACTAAGTGTATGAAATGAAATGGCCGAAACCCGTGTGGCTCAGTGGATAGAGCGTCAGCCTGTGGACTGAAGGGTCCCAGGTTCGATTCCGGTCAAGGGCATGTGCCTTGGTGGCAGGCACATCTCCAGTGGGGGGCGTGCAGGAGGCAGCTGATCGATGTCTCTCATCGATGTTTCTAACTATCTCTTTCCCTTCCTCTCTGTAAAAAAAAAAAAAATCAATAAAATATATTTAAAAAAAAAAGTTTATGAATGCAGTGAGGCTTGGGAGGAAATGGCGGGAGCCTGTGTACAATGACATTATAAAATTAAGTACTTTATTACAATAACATTATAAAATGAAGTACTTTATTACAATAACATTATAAAATGAAATACTTTATTACAATAACATTATAAAATGAAATACTTTATTACAATAACACTATAAAGTTAAATATTTTTATAATTTAAATATAAAATACACATCATAGCTCTATTAAACATAAGAGCACAATAACGGCCATGTTACTTCTTTGGCCCTGGAGGGGACCGGAACCTGTCAACCCCACCCGTGCTGCTTCGGGATACGGAACGTTTTGGGGGGAGGGCAGTGGCGAATGGGAGGCGCAGGCAGCCTCTCCCCGATGGCCGTGTCTGCCTCGGAATGGCCATCCATTTCCCGTGAGAAAGGGGCCGGGGGTGGCCAGAGGCACGGACGTCCCGACGGCAGGAGCTGGGATGTGCCCACCACGACGGTGAGGATGGGCCGAGCGTGCCTGCAGTGGCTGATCGTTACTGATTTATGGGCATTGGAAATGTCTGCACAAACAGACCTGCCCGATAACCCTCGGCGTCCACCCGCGTCCGGGTCACGTTCCCAGGACTCACCCCCTGAAAGGCCCCACCGCTTCCTGGGGCTGTCGCCGCTGCGCAAATTTATCGCCTTTTGTTACGATGGAGCCTCCGTTCCTGCGTCCCTCCGCCCCTTAGGTCTGGCTCTCCTGGGTCGACGGAGACTTTGTGTCCCACGGACAAGGCCAACCCCGCTGGGTGCTTCTCTCTGGGATCTGTGCGCTCTGATTCAGCTCAGAACACGGGGCTGGGAGGCCAGGACAGAGCCACGTGGAGTTCTCGCCTCGTCCCTCCTGGTTCTCGTAGGAGACGGAGTGCCAGGCTGATGTGCCAGGAAGGGAAGGCCTGGTCACAGACACGCTCACTTTTTTTTATTTTTTAATATACAGTGGTACCTTGAGATACGAGTGCCCTAACATACGAGATTTTTGAGATGCGAGCCATCGAGCGAGCGATTTTTGCTTTGAAATACGAGCAACAGTTGAGATAGGAGTCATCGCGCGGATCGGCCGGCTGCACATGACCCACCCGTTTACCGCGACTCGAGCATTTCATAGTTTCCCACGCCTCAAGGTTACAGAACGAATTAAACTCGTATCTCGAGGTACCACTGTATTTTATTGATTGTTTTTACAGAGAGGAAGGGAGAGGGATAGACAGCCAGAAACATCGATAAGAGAGAGACATCGATCAGCTGCCTTCTGCACGCCCCCTACTGGGGATGTGCCCACCACCAAGATCCATCATGCCCTTGACCGGAATCGAACCCGGGACCTTTCAGTCTGCAGGCCGGCGCTCTATCCACAGAGCCACACCGGTCTCGGCCACGCTCGCTCTCATTTCCAGGATTCCAGACCGTACCACCCGCTGGGAAGCGCTGGGACGATGGGAAACACGAACGGTGGCTTCGTCCCTGAGAACGGTCATGCGGTCACGCACTCGGCAGAAACCGGGACGGAGGTGTCCCGGGGGCTGGAGGTCGAACAGAGACTTCAGGCTCCTACCCTCTGTCCTCCTCCTCCGCAGCCTGGCCTGTGAGCCGAGCCCTGCCTCCCCCTCCTGCGCAGGGGGTGCTGGCCTGGACTCAGCCATGGGTCCCCCGGCCCCCTGCATCCTCTGCTGGCCTGGCCGGGTCCCTCCGTGCCTGGCCCTGGAGGTGTTGGTCTTGGGGTCCCCTCCTGGTTGCAGCAGGAGGCGGCCTCTGACACCCAGTGCGCAGGCCCCGGGCAGGCACGTGATTTGGGAGGCAGGGAGCACCCGCCTGCAGAGTGCGGCCCTGGGTCCCGGGTGCTGGACCCTCTGCCTCATCAGCCTGGCCTCCTCCTACCTCCCGCTCCATCCCTCTCACCCGCCTCCATAGCGTCTCCGTGCTCCTATATCCCACGGTGGCACAGAAGGTGTCTGCTGGGTGCCGACCCCAGAGAGGGCAGTGTGGGCACCTGGCGGCGTCCTGCCAAGCCTCACGCCGGTTAGCTCAGTGGTTCTCAACCTTTTTTCATGCTGTGACCTTTTAATAGGGCTCCTCATGTGGTGGTGACCCCCAATCTTAAAATTATTTTCGTGGCTACTTCATAACTGTAATTGTGCTACTGTTATGAATCATCATGTACATATCTGTGTTTTCTGATGGTCTGAGGCTCTACAGCAGCGGTTCTCAGCTTGTGGGTCTCGACCCCCAGGTTGAAAACTACTAGCAAAGTCGCCTAAGACCATCGGAAAACAGATATTTACATGATGATTCATTAACAGGAACAAAATGACCGTGATGAAGTAGCAACGAAAATAATTTTATGATGGGGGGTCACCACCACATGAGGAGCCATATTAAAAGGTCACAGCATGAAAAAAGGTTGAGAACCACCGGTTAGCTCGTCGAACCTGCAGGTGCCCCGTGAGGCGGGCCTCACCGATCCCCGTGGGGTGTCCGAGTCCCAGGCTGCAGGATGCCCCCTCTGTCTCTGAGCCCAGGGCAGTGACTGGCTTGGGGGGCGGGCCAGGCCAGCTGACCCGGGAGCAGGGGAAGGAAGAGGCCGCTGTGCCAGGCCGGTCCCTGCAGGGGCCCCGTGTCTCCTCATGCTTCACCCCTTCCGGTGCCCACGCTCTGCCCTCCGTGCCCGGTGTTCCAGCCCTCCCTCCGCCCCCTCCCAGATCTGAGCCGGGAGAAGGAAATGCCCGTTTACACAACCAGCCTCTTAACTGGCTGGCACGGCGCTCTCCGTTCGGCTGCTGTGGTTTGGGGGGGAGGGAGGTCGGTGCGAGCGTCTGGGAAAGGCCCGTGGAGAGCAGCGACAGCCACCGCCGCTCCCACCGCGCCCGGCGGCCGTGCCAAGTGCCCGCGGCTCAGGGGCGGCATTAATTGATGTCGGTTTCCGGCCTCGCGACTCGAAGATGCTCCACGGCCCTGAGCCGCTGCCAAGGAGCTGGGATGTTGGCCCGATAGTGACGCGCCAGCGGCAGGCAGGCAGCGTGCGCGCCGGGACGCGGTCTCTGAGCGGGAGGCCCGAGCCGGGGGAAACTGGGGGGCTTGGTCAGGAAGCAGGGACTAAGGTTTGATGGAAAACGGAAATACTGCTCATGTCACCTCCATGTCCTCTGCCCGTGTGCAACGGGATGCGCGGATCCACATGGATTTGACACGCAATAACATGTTTTTACTGATGTTTTTATTTTATTTTTTATTTTTTTAATTTTTTAATTTAATAAGTCTTTATTAAAGTTCAGATTATTACATTTGTTCCTCCTTTTTCCTTCCATAACTCTCCTCCACCCGCTCCCACCCCTCCCTCTTCCTTATCTCCCCCCCCCCCGCATTGTCCTCCTCCATAGGTGTACGATTCTTGTCTAGTCTCTCCCTGCACCCCCTTCACCCCTTTCCCAATTCTATTACATTCACCAGTTTATCCTGTGTGTGTGTGTGTGTGTGTGTGTGTGTGTGTTTAATATTTCATTGATTTTTTTACAGAGAGGAAGGGAGAGGGATAGAGAGCTAGAAACATCAATGAGAGGGAAAGATGGATCAGCCGCCTCCTGCACGCCCCCCACTGGGGATGTGCCCGCCACCAAGGTCCATGCCCTTGACCGGAATCGAACCTGGGACCTTTCAGTCCGCAGGCCGACGCTCTCTCCATGGAGCCACACCGGTTTCGGCAGTTTATTCTGTCTTTACACCATTGAAAAGCGTGGTGGTGATCTCCCCATCCCCCATTAGGGGCGCCCCTCGGCACAGGCCTAGAGCCCCAGGCTGTCCCAGCGGCTTCAGTTCCTGGAAAACCCTTGTCTTTCAAACCCGCTCACAGAGACGCGCTCCTGTGAGAACGGGAACCGTCCCGGCTCTCGGAGTCCGTGTTGTCAGAGACTCCAGACCGTCTCAGGCAGGTGAGCGTGTTCCGGGCGCCGTGGAGATCAGTCCCGTCGTCGTCGTCCTCCTCATCTTCATCGTCGGTTTTGGAGGCCTCGGTTGGAGTAACCGCGTCTCCAGCGGGCCATGGGCACCCCAGGGAGGGCGACTCTCCTTTGCTGACTCTCCCAGGACGTTTCCGGGTGGTGAACACGGAGGTCGGCTCGGAGGGGCCGCGGGTGGCGAGGTGGCGCCTCAGCGGGAGGAGGTAGCAGTGACAGCAGCCTCAGACGGAAGCCACCTCCGCCCCTGGCGCCCGCTCCAGGCGGCCTCGCGGTCTGGAGGGTGATTCAATCTGCCCTCAGCCCGTCATGTGACCCGCTGGCCATGGCAGCCTCGCCTTCTCTAAGCCGTTCCTGCCTTTCATCAGTGTCCCCCCGCCCACCCCCCACAACCCCTGTGGGAGGTGGACTCCGCAGGGCTGGCCACGTGGCCCAGCAATTCCGTTTCCCAGAAACGGGCTAGGCCTTGGAGTTGTGAAAAGGGCTTATGCCTGGCGATACCCTGTTTCCCCAAAAATAAGACAGTGTCTTCTATTAATGTTTGCTCCCAAAGAGGTGCCGGGTCTTATTTTCAGGGGATGTCTTATTTTTCCATGAAGAAGAAGATGGTTCACATTTATTGTTGAACAACAACAAAAAAGGAAATGGATGACCTGTCTATGGGACCGCAGTCGTTGTCATCACAAACCAGCTCCCTGATGGGCCGCAGCGCAGCCAGAGCTGTTCAGGCCGGGCGAGGTCTCTTTACATCAGGAGGCAGACGCCTGACGGTCGCTTCGGGGGCCTTCTATTCCGGGGAGGCCTGATGTGGGGGGGAGGCCTGATGATCAGAGAGGTCTTCTTTTCGGGGAGGGGATGTCTTCTATGACGGCGAGAGGCAAAACTGGAAGTAGGTCTTACTTTCGGGGGATGTCTGACTTTTGGGGAAACAGTAGGAAAGGCCTGAATGTTCGTCGTCCCCACAGGAACCGCCGGGGAGAGTCAGGCCGGAAAGCCACGGGGCTTGGCGAGATGCCGCCCGGTTCTGTCCCCGGAAGGGCTGTGTGCTGTGGAGGCCCTGGGCTTTGGTATGGAGACTCCATCCGGAACAGGAGCCAGCCGCCCCGTGGTCCTGGCGACGGACTCGGTGGTAACACGGCTGGACTTCGGTTGACCAGTGATATCACGGTCATCATTTACAAAACCTGGGGTCTAGCCAAAACCGGTTTGGCTCAGTAGATAGAGTGTCGGCCTGTGGATTAAAAGGTCCCAGGTTTGATTCCAGTCAAGGGCATGTACCTTGGTTGTGGGCACATCCCCAGTAGGAGGCGTGCAGGAGGCGGCTGATCGATGTCTCTCTCTCATCGATGTTTCTAACTCTCTATCCCTCTCCCTTCCTCTCTGTGGAAAGTCAATAAAATATATTAAAAAATAAAAATAAAATAAAAACCTGGAGTCACCGGGATTTTTGTCTGTATTTCCTGAGACCGGATAGGGTCTGTGATTCACTCGGGCAGACACACATTTTGGACTTTGTACGTTGAAGACCGGGCCGGGCGGCTATTTTCTGGGCCTGTTCCTCTCTCTGTGACCGTCACCGTGGAGCGCTCTCCGCCGCCGTCTGGGGAGGCGGGCGCCCACGCACAGGGAACACGGGCACCTGCTCTCCGTCATATGGCCGCACACGCCTGGCCACGGAGGCGTCATGTCTGTCAGAGTCTCCGTCGGTGCACCTCTGTGGCGATGGACACTGGGTACAGATGGAAACAAGGGCCGAGGGCCTGCCGTCCAGGGAGGGCGCTGATCCTCCAGGTCAGTGGTTCTCAACCTTCCTGAGGCCGTGACCCTTTAAGACAGCTCCTCATGGGGTGGTGACCCCCAACCATCAAATGATTTTCGTGGCTACTTCATCGCTGTCATCTTGCTACTGTGATGAACTGTCATGTAAATATCTGATAGACAGGATGTATTTTCGTTGTTACCAATTGAACATCATTAAAGCATAGGGATGAATCACAAAAACAATATGTAATTATATATGGTGAAATATTTATTTCTAATGACAAATAAATGAAATTTTGTCTTGAATCGTGGTGTCGCATGGTAACAGTCTTCCTAGGACAACAGTCAACTACATGGCTACACGTTGCTACAGCGAGGAGCAGTTTGTTGGTTCCTAAGACCATGGGAAATAGGTGTTTTCCAATGGTCTTAGGCGACCCCTGTGAAAGGGTTGTTTGACCCCCAAAGGGGTCGCGACCCACAGGTTGAGAACCGCTGCTGTAAACAAACAAAAAAAAGGTCAGTAAAACCATGTATATCCTGTGTGAGCCTGTTCCTTCCTGCGACAAGGGAATCCCAGATTCCTCCCTAAAACGAAGCAGGTGGCCAGATCAGCTGCACCTCGCCTTCAGCCTCTCCCACGCTAGGGTTCCTATGCGTGTCTTGAAACATGTCACAGGCAATCGGGATGCTCGGGGTGGGTGTACCGGCGAGTACTGGAGTCGTCGGAAAGCCCGCCGTTTCGGCCCGTGGAGGCCTGCTCCGCCGCTGGCAGTACCGCCCATTGTACGCCCACCGCCGCCTTCCGGATGCTTCTCCGTTGTCCTTTGCGATGGCGTTAGATGTCTTATTTTCCTAAAAGAGCGCAGAAGTCCTTCTAATTTGAGAACCACTTCCACCTGCAAACCTATCGAGTAAGCGATGGAAATGGTCTTCATGCCAAAATAAAAAAAATATATTCAGGAAATTACAAAGTTTTCATTTAATAAAAAACAAAAACAGCCACCGTGGTGACACACGGCGTGAACGGAGGATGAGGATGGGGGACAAGGAGACCAGTTTCCGCGCTGTCTGCGAAGAAATCAGGGTTCCTTCTGAAAAGTCAAGAGCGGCCGCTTCGCCCTGAAAGCCGAGAATATTCCCCAAAAGCCTTTGTTTGCCCTCAGATTCCATAATGTTCTGCTCTGGCAGTCAATAAGCCATTAGTAATCAAGAGAGGTATAATTTATTAATTACCCCGCGCATGAATATTTAATCTTTTCGGTTGCCGAGCCTGTTTCTAAATCTACTTTTTAATTACATTTTAGGGACGTAAATCTTCCAGGCAGCCATTAGAAAAGGAGCTTTCCTGCGCATTACGGTGCCGGTTCCCGGGCAGCAGCTGGCCGCGGGCTGCGCGATGGCACTCGGTAAAGGGGCCGTCTCGGTCTCGGGGTGCAGGGCCGCCTGGCTGGAAGCTAATGGCAGAGGAGGGAGAAGGGAGTGGTGCCAGGGATCTGCAAAGATACGGAATTAGCCAGAAAGAGAAGAAACCATGTATCAGGACGGATGTCATCCGCCGCGATGGCCCCTTAACCAGGCAGCTCCGGTCCGTCCACGGTGAATCGTGGCTGAGGTCTGGGCACAGGGGTCCTGGGCTTGGGGTCTGCCATTGAACATCCATGCCCATCAGCAGCGCTTTTCTTTTTTAAAATATTTTTTATTGATTTTTCACAGAGAGGAAGGGAGAAGAATAGAGAGTTAGAAACATGGATGAGAGAGAGACATCGATCAGCTGCCTCCTGCACGCCCCCTATTGGGGATGTGCCCGCAACCAAGGTACATGCCCTTGAGAGGAATCGAACCTGGGACCCTTCAGTCCACAGGCTGACGCTCTATCCACTGAGCCACACCAGTTAGGGCCTAAGGCTATGCTTCTTCTTTTTAAATATATTTTATTGAATTTTTACAGAGAGGAAGGGAGAGAGATAGAGGGCTAGAAACATCGATGAGAGAGACATCGATCAGCTGCCTCCTGCACGCTCCCCGCTGGGGATGTGCCCGCCACCAAGGTGCATGCCCTCGACCGGAATCGAACCTGGGACCTTTCAGTCCGCAGGCTGACGCTCTATCCACTGAGCCACACCAGGTAGGGCCTAAGGCTATGCTTCTTCTTTTTTAATATATTTTGTTGAATTTTTACAGACAGGAAGAGAGAGAGATAGAGAGCTAGAAACATCAATCAGCTGCCTCCTGCACGCCCCCCCCCCACCACTGGGGATGCACCCACAAGGTCCATGCCCCTGACCGGAATCGAACCCGGGACCCTTCAGTCCGCAGGCCGACGAGGCTCTAACCACTGATGAGCACCGGTTCCGGCTTATGTTTTAAAAGGCGGCAGCCATAGTTTGCTTCATGGAGTTGCCCTTGTCAGTTTGGGGGACCGCCGTTCTGTAAGCGGATGGACCGTGAGAGGCGGCCCTGGCTCAGGGCACCTGCCACCCACCCCACCTCCTCCCTCAGAAACGCCCACTGGTGCGTTCCTTCTCTCTGGGAGGAACGTCCCGCCCTAGCTCCCACCTCCGCTCTCTTTCCCTCTCCCCTTCCCTCTGTCTTCTCCCCCCGTCCCTGGTGGCTCTTCGTGCCCGCAGCCACGCCTTCCCGATCAGGCCACTCAGGTGCCAGCCGGTGTCTTCTGGGAGGATTTCCCCAAGAGGCCATGCGCTGGCATCACAGTCCCCGGCCTTCTCCGCCTCCTGCGGCTTTCTCCATGGCTGCGGGAAGCCACCCGTGAGTTTTCGCTCCCTGCGTGAGTTCCCCCGTCAGTCGGAGAGGCAGGACGAGGGGAGGGTAGTTAGTGAAGGCTCTGAAGGGTTAACACGCTGTGAGGAGGCCGGCAGGCCCGCGGGAGGAAGAGCGGGGAGGACAATGCAGTCAGCACATGCCCCCTGGCACAGCGAGTGCCCGCGGTCTGCCGGGCAGCGGACCCGACTTCCGATCGGCCATGATGCGCCTAGCCGGCGTTCTTCTCCATCTGGAAGGGGCATCTTGGCTCAGAGGGGTTCAGTGACCCTCCAGGATTGCCAGGCATGGGGCTCCCGTTGGGGTCAGACCCACACTCACCCGGCCAAGTGCACTTTGTGGTGCCCTTTGCCTCTGGAGGACGTGGCGGGGGGGCGCTGCCCGCCGCATGGACGGCCACGGGTATTCACGGCCTCGTCTAGGCATCTCACCAAAACGTTGCAGTTGGTGGGTTGGATGGAATAGCAAATGTAACTATCAACTTTTATGACGGTTCAAAAAAATAAAAAAACGTGCTGTGCGTCTACTGGAGCTGACTGTGTGGAAACAAAGTTGTGGCCTCCGCGTGAGTCCGCTTCCTGCGGGCCTGTGCGCCGTACGGTACGGCTTGTTGGGGCCGGGAAAGCCGCCCACGGGGCACTGCCGAGCCCGCCGGCTCCTCCGTCTGGAGGAATCCGACGGGCTGTCCGTTCCGAGGCCGGGCGGGGGTCCTGTTGGGACCTCAGCTTCCGATCACGGTGAGCGAACGCCTCCTGGTAACGCCTGGCAACTCCCAAGCCGGGAAGAAAGAAACAAGACTCAGGCCCTTCTCCTGGCCGTGCGAGACACGTGGCCCCGAGGAAAGCCGCTCTGTCCACTCGGACGTGCCGTCACGGGCCTTCGGACTTTTCCCCAGGCTCGGAGGACCGCAGGCGTCTGCAGGAGACGCGCCCTCTCCTCCCCGGATCGGAATCCACGCTGAGAACCCGCACCGTCCATTACTCCCGTGCGCGGGGTGCGGCCCCTCCCTCTGCACGTGAGCGGCAGGCGGCCTGCCAGGTCGGGGAACCCAGGCGGGACCCCTCACCTGGGAGAACGCGGCCACGGGGGGCCGGCGGGGGACCCGGGGGGCGGGGTCCGGGCCTGGCGGGGACCGGTCCCCAGCAGCCTCTCGCTGGACGGCGCGGGGTCCCTGCCCGGCTGCGTGTTCACTCCCACCGCACATGAATATTTCATGCCGCCGTTTCAAAATAAAGGCCTAATGCGGACCATCCATCACCGCCCGGCTCACCCACCACTCTGGCGTGTACCCTTCTCTCTGGGAGGAACAGAGTAGCCCTAAGTAGCCCGCCATTAGCAGGGGCGCGCCGCGCCTTCCCGGGACCACTCTGCTCTCTGCCTCCCGCCCTAAGTGGTGGGCCCATGCGAGGCCCATTCATTAGCGACCAGACCTGCTGTTTGTTCTCCTAATTGATTTCATCTCAGCTCGGCCCCGGGGCGATGGTTTCGCAGCGGAGCAGGGCAACAGGCCTGACCTTGTTTTGTTTTGTTTTTTTTTTTTTATCAGAGAATAGGCCTCCCCCAGCACCCCACGGGGGCACAGAAGCACCCCACGGAGATAAAGCATCTCCAGGGGAAGGAGGAGACAGTGGGTGGGGGCGGAGGCATTGGAGGTGTAGACACGGGTTATGCTCACTCGTGAATGACTTCTCCGTTCTTTTTTTTTTTAAATATATTTTATTGATTATTTACAGAGAGGAAGGGAGAGGGATAGAAAGTCAGAAACATCGATGAGAGAGAGACATCAATCAGCCGCCTCCTGCACGCCCCCCACTGGGGGTGTGCCCGCCACCAACGTCCATGCCCTGGACCGGAATCGAACCTGGGACCTTTCAGTCCGCAGGCCGATGCTCTATCCACTGAGCCACACCGATTTGGGCAAGCTTCTCCGTTCTTTTATGGTGTTTTTGTTTATTTATGTAAATCCCGCCCCCCCTTCCAAACGAGGCTCTTCTAGGGTATGGTCTTGGTCTTCTTCTTGTTCATTTTCTTTTAGTTCCATTCTAGAAGGGTCCGTCGCACCCTCTGGCTTGAATGCTCTGGGCGTGGTGAGCATCGGCATCTGGAGGGGCTGGGGGGACAGGGGTGCTGCCTGGGACGCAGCATCCGTGGACGTTCTAGAGGCGAAGACAAAGTCCCGGTGGAAGCGTCTCAGGCTCAGGAACACGGGGCTTCGGCCGGTTAGTAACACACACCCCTGGGAGCCTCGGGCTCCGGCCGCAGCGGGTGGGTGTGGGATCCCAGGGCCCGGCCGCGTGGGGTTTGCGTTTCCAGCCCCCGACGGGTGCGCATCAGGCTGCTTCAGAGGCGGGGCTGGGGCGGGGGTGAGGGCACAGGGCGGATGGCCACAGGGGCACGCTGAGGCATTCAAGCACGGAGACACTCGGAGAAGAAACGTATCGATTCATCGAAACTTGACTGATTTTTAAAAAGTTTATAGATGAGGGGTGGGCCCCCCGTCCCTTGAGGGGTCACACAGGTTCTGTATTGGAGAGCCTCAGGCTGGGCCCCCGTGAACCCGGGGCTGCAGGTCGCGTAGGAAGCATGGCTGCTGGGCCAGCGGGGGTGGGGGGGCGGGAGAGGGAGCGTGGTCCCTGTCCTCAGGGCGCGGGAGTTCTGTGCACTGGCGGCCAGATCAACTTAAGAAGCAACACGTCGCCCTCACCGGTGTGGCTCAGTGGATAGAGCGTCGGCCTGCGGACTGAAGGGTCCCAGGTTCGATTCCGGTCAAGGGCATGTACCTTGGTGGCGGGCACATCCCCAGTAGGGGGCATGCAGGAGGCGGCTGATGGATGTTTCTCATTGATGTTTCTGATTCTCTGTCCCTCTCTGTAAAAAAAAAAATCAATAAAAATATATTTAAAACATAGACAAAAAACAACAAGTCTGTGGGGCTGCACAAAACCCGTTTGCCCGTCCGGTGGCGCTGCCCGTGTCCCGTTGGAGACATCTGTGCTGACAATGAGGCAGAGATTTGAATCAGAACCACGCACTGTCCTTATGAGAAGACCGTGTCCGTCCCTCCCTGGTGTGGCTCAGGGATGGAGCCGTGGCCTGTGGACCGAAAGGTCCCGGTTTTCACTCCCGGGCAGGGCACCTGCCCGCATGGCCCTATAGGGGACGTGCAGGAGGCCGTTGGTCAATGACGCTCTCTCATCATGGATGTTTCTCTCTCTCCCCTCCTCTCTGAAATCAGTAGAAAGATATTTGAGAAAAGAAAAGCCTGCATCCCCAGTCCCAGGTTTTCTCGTCCGCCGGAAGGTGCCCAGGTGTTCGCCCGGAGCGCTAGTCTCCCGCGGGCCCGGGTTCCGGTGGAGCATTTGTTGTCTGAGCAGAACTAGGGAGCTGGCGATGCTGGCGCTGCTCTGTGGGTTCTTTGAAAGGGAGTGCATCATGGGAGAGCGAAGGTGAGAGGAGACGCCGCCGGCAAGTCCCCCCTCAGCATCTCCCGGGCTCTGGGGGGCGCAGAGCACGTTAGAGCATGCGGGGAGGACAGGGCGTGCCCGCCAGCCGGTCACTGTGGGCAAGGAGAGGCTGAGCCTTGACCTTGGAGAGGGACTCGGTCTTGTTTCGAGAAGGCATTTAAGACAATCCCCCCCCCAACTCTCTCTCTCACACACACACACACACTCACACACACACACACTCACACATTCTGGGGAGCAGAAATGGATGGGAGAGCTGGGGGAAACCGCAGGTCAGGGCTGGGCAGAGGTGAGCGGCAGCGAGAGAGGGAGGGGTGGCAGGCACAGGTGCTCCACTCTACCCGGGTGCCATGTTCATAGCCACATGCGTCCCCAGAGGCGGAGTGCCCGCGAGGAGAGGCCGCGCTGAGAGAGAGGCAGAGGGCAGAGTCGGGGTGGAGCGGGTGCGTGTCCCATCGAGGTAACACCTTCCTTCTTTGCAAACCAGGCTCCGAGGTGCAGCCGACCCCATCTCCTCCCTGTGCACAGTGGGGTGTCTCCCTGGGAGGGACCCGGAAGCCCCCCAGTAAGTCCCTCACCCCCCCAAGGCTGCTGGGCAGTCTGAGTGCAGGGGCTGTGAACACTTGGGCTGGGCGCATCGGAGCCGTGGGAGCAGCTGCCCCGGCCACGGCCCCCCACACCCCACGGCGGGATGGGGAGGGGTTGGGCACTGGGAGTGTTTGCCTGGCAGTGCTCTCACCACGAAGGCTGCCCTGTCACTCCGTCTGGGTCCTGCAGGCCTGGCTCGCTGCCCACTGGCCTGCTGGGCCCCCCCCCTCATTTCCAGTGCCGCTCGCCTTCATTTGCCTAGTGTTTCCCTCTGAACCGAAGCGGGGACAACCCCCCAGGTCGTCATCACAGGCGCGGGGAGGCGTTCCCGTTCTTTGCGAGCCCAGCCAGGCCTGGCAATGCGGGCTTTTTTTTCCTTCTTCTTAACTGGAAGTGTGGGGATTTTGGTGGCTTCCCGCTGGGAGCCGAGCTCGCGTTTCTCGAAATGACGCCGTGCTCTATTTTTACACACACGGCCGGCCGGTCTCGGGAACCGTGAGCATCTGGAAAGCATCGTCTCCCAAACCGCCTCCCCATCACAGCTGCCCCCGTCTGCGTTTGAGGTTTGAGAGGAGAGCGGGGTGCGCAGCGAGCATGGCCGTCCTCAGGCCTCGATGGCCGTGGGAGGCCGCCTGCACTTCGTGGGAGCCCCTGAGGGAGAGCCGGGAGGCGTCCTCAGCTCCCCGCATTGTGCCCGGGGGTTCACTCCCAAAATGCCTCGTCCGATCCGCACCCCATCTCAAGTGCCGGGGCGCACATGCGGCTCCATCTCCTTCTGTCATCTGAGGTCCCTGTGTCTCTGGTTTCGGGGTGAGTTGTGCCCCTGAGGGTGCCACCGGCACCCTTTCATTGAAAACCCGGACATAAGTCCTTCCCCCTCCACCAAAGTCATAGGGGAAGAAGCCAAGGCCAAGGTCAAGGTCAAGGTCAATGCTGAATCCAGGACATTTTGTCTCCATGTGCCAGATGACACAGTTTATACACACCGAGGGGCCCGATTATGACGATCTCTGAACACATAATCATCTGGCCGCTCAGCGTAGACTGGCCACAGAGTTGGGATGGTAAAATAAGGTTTTACCACGTAGAAGAACTGCATGGTGGGTAGTTGGAAAGAAGCAGAGGACTTATTAGCCAGAGGCTGGGGACCACTGTCTCCTGGACCCTGGACATACCCAGATTTGCAAGCTCTCCCTGATACATAAGAACGCTGAGTGGCCAGGTTATGATGTGTTCAGAGATCACCATTATCTGGCCACTCCGTGTATATCGCTTATTACAAAATACACGGCGAGTACTGATTTATCAACGAGGCCCTGGGACCATTCATGAGGTTCTTTTATTTTATTATTATTATTTTAAATATATTTTATTGATTTTTTACAGAGAGGAAGGGAGAAGGATAGAGAGTTAGAAACATCGATGAGAGAGAGAGACATCGATCAGCTGCCTCCTGCACATCCACTACTGGGGATGTGCCCGCAACCCAGGTACATGCCCTTGACCGGAATCGAACCTGGGACCTTTCAGTCGCAGACCGACTCTCTATCCACTAAGCCAAACTGGTTTCAGCACGAGGTTCTTTTAAAATGTCAGCAGGGCCGAAACCTGTTTGGCTCAGTGGATAGAGCGTCGGTCTGCGGACTGAAGGGTCCCAGGTTCGATTCCGGTCAAGGGCATGGACCTGGGTTGCGGGCACATCCCCAGTAGGGGGCGTGCAGGAGGCAGCTGACCGATGTCTCTCTCTCTCATTGATATTTCTAGCTCTCTATTCCTCTCCCTTCCTCTCTGTAAAAAAATCAATAAAATATATTTAAAAAATACAATAAATAAATAAAATGTCAGCAGGGAGGTGTTGATCAAATTGTCTGAGAGTACGTGTTGGCTGCACAGAAACCCCCTAAGCTTCTCACCGCGGGGCCCAGCGCACCCCTTCTCCGCCGCCTCCCCCTCCACCCCCCCCCCCCCCCCGATGGGGGGGGGAAAAGCTCCGCCTAATTGCCGACCCATCGGTAGCAGGAAACAATTACTCCGAACAGGCCCGGGTCCCGCTCCGGTTCTCCGGCGGATTATTTAAAAACAATATTTCCTCCAGATAACCATTTTGATAATGACGCAGGAAGGAACTGTATTTGCAATTAAGCGAGCAGGCTTTGGCACAACAAGCAATAAAAAGCTTAACACTGAGCCTCTGTGAATTAAACGCCGGAACAGCGTCGGACACACGTCGCGGTTCTGCTGACACGCTCGTTTCTCGGCGAAGGCAGGCTGTTTAGGTTTAATGCGCTTGCGGTTGGCAGTGGCTTAAAGGATCCGTGTAAACCCGCTCCCGGCGAGGAACGAGGCCGCTAATGAACCC
>JAAGEH010000003.1:40949-69502 GCA_011751065.1 Lasiurus cinereus
AAGGGAGAGGGCCCGGCCGGCCGGGCGGGCTGGTGGGTGAGCAGCGCGAAGCCGCCCTCGGTAATGGGTGAGGTAATGGAGCCATTTAACGAAAATAGGTACGAAAGACGCGGTAATGAGCTGAAGGTCACGGATGCCGTCCGCCGAGATGGAGGTGATTGAGAAACGGGACGAGAACTTCCAGGAACGTCCGTCCTGAGGGCCGCGCAGAACCACACAGAGTGGTTTGCATTTCCAGCTTAATAGCCCGAGGCGGGCCCGCCAGCTGGGGCAGCGGCCACCCCCCCCCCCCCCCCCCCCCCGGCAGCCGGGCCCCTCTGCCAGCAGCTGCCGGGCGACCCGGGACACACACCTGCTCCCCGGCTGGTGCGGCTGGTCTCTTCACCGCGCACGGTCGCCACCTTCCCCAGGGGAGAGTGACCGGGTGACTCTTCCTTTTCCAACTTTTCTGGGATTAAAGGAAAATAAGCCGGGCCCGCGTGGCTCCGTCGTTGAGCGTCCGCCTGTGAACCAGGAGGTCCTGGGTTCAACTCCCGGTCGGGGCACATGCCTGGGTTGCAGGCTCCATCCCCAGTTGTGGGGGTGTGTGTGCAGGAGGCAGCTGATCCATGATTCTCTCTCATCACTGTTGTTTTTTTGTTTGTTTGTTTTTTAAATATATTTTATTTAAAATATATTACACTGGAGTTGTGCCGCAAGCCAGGTACATGCCCTTGACCGAAATCGAACCCGGGACCTTTCAGTCCGCAGGCTGACGCTCTATCCACTGAGCCAAACCGGTCTCGGCCATCACTGATGTTTTTATCTCTCTCTCCCTCTCACCTTCCTCTCTGAGATCCATCGAAATGTATTTTAAAAAGAAAAATAAGAATAAGAGCTGCAGGTTGGGTGTATCATATGTTGCCTCTAAGTCATAGGCGCTTTGTTTTGCGACCCTGTGTCTGAGCACGCCCTCAATGTACCCATTTGATTAAATATTAAGTGTACCCAGTTGATTAAATATTACATATTTATTCCACAAAATCATGTCTTATTTATTTATTTATTTATTTATTTATTTATTTATTTATTTATTTATTATCGGCTCCCCCCCTCTCTCTCCGTCCATCCAGCCCACCGCAGTCCCAGTGAATGAGGCTGCTTCCTCGGTCACTTCCTCGGCCACCACCTCTGGCTCCTGCTCGGCCACCAGGGAACCCTGTCTCTCCGGAAAGAGAGCAGGCAGCTGTGAAGGAAGCCCTCTTAGTCACTGTTGAGGGTCTTCCCTTCCTTCTCCACCCCCCGGTGTGGTGCCTGGAGGAGTGCTTGGCTGCTGGGCCTGAGGCATGTATGAATGAAATAATGAAAGAAAGGAGGGGAGCCGGTTTACGGGGGGGCAGCTAGAAGCGTGTGCATGATGGCTGTTCCGTGTGATGGCAAAACCAGAATCCACCGTGAAGAACCCGCGGACCCCTCTGTCTTCAGGGACCCAGCCCACGGCACAGGCACGGGCACCCACGTGCCTCGCTAGTGACCAACCCTTCCCTCCTCCCGTCGTCTTGAGTGAGCAAAACGGAGGATCACTGAGCTCCATGAGGGCGCGGGTCTGTTACTGGCCAATAGGCATACAGGACCCCCCGTCCACTTTGAATTTCAGATAAGCAACGAGTCAGATATTTTAGTATAAAATAATGTGTCCCCAACACACTGTCATTTGTCTGCAAACCCTACCTGAGTCTTGCTACTGCCGTTGCTGGGGATGGATGCAGCCGCAGAGAGACCGTGGGAGAAGGATGAGTTAATGAACTTGTCCATCCTCCCTTAGACATCATTGTGATGGCGTATTCTTGCGTAACAAAGGATTATTTCCCAGTGGTTCCACACCTCCGGGTTGTGCCTCTCTCTATGTTCTGGTTTGTAGTTTTGGGGGGGCCACGTGAATCAGTGAATTAGCCATAGCTGGAGGTGGGCGAGTGCCATTTTTCTGTGGTTTGAATGTAAATGGGGGCGAAGAGATGAATCTGTTGCCACCATGCAGGTCACTGGGGCTCGATGCGTGGACCTCTGGAACCTGCCACCATCCCCCCCAACCCTCACCCCCCATTTCTGTCTCTGGATTTGGGGGCCAGCGGGTGGGAGGGCGCCGCTGTCCTGGGAGCAGAGCCCTGTCTGCAGACAGAGGAAGCGATGCTGTCCCTCGGGACCCAGCCTCAGGTCACGGGGCCAGACAGAAGCAAGGCCTTTCCCACTGCGGAGCCGGCCCGGGGCCCAGCGCGTCTAAATATGGCCCGGCGGGCGCCGGACTCACTTCCAGGAACAGAGGATGTTTCCTCGCGGCTCTGCGGGCGCTGACTCCGGCCTCCTGGGAGCCGGTGATGGCCCTCCGGGAGTGGCCGTCCCCCTGTCCACACCCCGCCCACAGCCCGGATTTAGGGGCCCTGCCGGCCGTCTCCTCTCTGTGGCCTGGGGGCTGCACACGGTTCAAACAGCCGGGCCCCGCTTTCTGAGAAATGCCGGGTGAAGCAGGCGCTCTGGTGCCAGTGGATTGTGTGTTTTTTTTTTTTAATTTTTAAAAAATATATATTTTATTAAATTTTTAGAGAAGAAGCGAGAGGGATAGAGAGCTAGAAACATCCATGAGAGAGAGACATGGATCAGCTGCCTCCTGCATGCCCCTTACTGGGGATGTGCCCGCCACCAAGGTACGTGCCCTTGACCGGAATCGAACCTGGGACCCTTCAGAGTGTAGGCTGACGCTCTATCCACTGAGCCACACCGGTTTCGGCAGGGTTGTGTGTTTTTTTTTTAAATCTTTATGGTGAAACTATTACATGGGTCCTCTTACCCCCATGGACCCCTCCCATCTCACTCCTCTTGGAATCTAAGGAGCAACTTGAACGGATGAACCACACAGACCAGAGGCACAGAGCACAGAACAGACGTCAGACCTCAGAGGGGAGGCGGGAAACAGGGGGAGGGGTGGTTTGGGGGAGAGATCAACCGTAATTAGGGTTTTAAACGGATGGACACCCCATCGCTACGTCCCCAGAGGCGGGGAGGGGACCCGCTCCGAGGGCAGAGGCGGAAGTTTCGGCTGAGCTTTTCAGGCACAATATTCACACGCTCCCAGAGGCAGCGCAGACACGCACGGACAGACTGAAACCTTTCAAAGCTGAGCCACGAACAAGCTGGGGATGTCTTCCCACGGGCTGCCCTGTGGAACCGTCCTTCACGGAGGGCTCTGGGCCCTGAGCTCCGGGAAAGAGCGATCCTCTGAGAGACAGTGGCCCCGTCCTCACAGAGAGGGTTGTAGAGGGTTGTAGACGGCTGCAGGCGGCTGCCAGGGGGCGAGGAAGCATTGGTCACCTGGATCCCGTGGTGTCCGGGGACCGGGCCGTGGACACCTGTCGGGGTGGGGCCAGAGCGGGAGGGTGAAGGACGATCTCAGACACCTTAGCCCAGCAGTCAGCAAACTCATTATCAACAGAGCCAAATAGCAACAGCGCAGCAATTGACATTTCTTTGGAGAGCCACATTTTTTAATTAAAAAAAAATTTTTTTTAATATATTTTATTGATTTTTTACTGAGAGGAAGAGAGAGGGATAGAGAGCTAGAAACATCGATGAGAGAGAAACATCGATCAGCCGCCTCCTGCACGCCCCCCACTGGAGATGTGCCTGCAACCAAGGTACATGCCCTTGACCGGAATCGAACCTGGGACCCCTTAGTCCACAGGCTGACGCTCTATCCACTGAGCCAAACCGGTTTTGGCAAAAGCCAGATTTTTTAAACCTAAACTTTTTCTAACACCACTTCTTCAAAACAGACTCACCCAGGCCATGGTATTTTGTGGAAGAGCCACACTCCAGGGGCCAAAGAGTCACATGTGGCTCAGGAACCGCGGTTTGCCGATCACTGCCAGAGAGCCTGAATTCTATTCCTCGAAGGCTCCTCCCTGTTCCTGAACATTCAGTTTTGTCCACACTATTTTTCAAAAAAAATATTTTTATTGATTTCAGAGAGAAGGAAGAGGGAGAGAGAAAGAGAGAGAAACATCCATGATCAGAGAAAATCATCCAGCGGCTGCCTCCTGCAGGCCCCTTGCTGGGGATGGATCCTTGCAACCGGGGCACGTGCCCTTGACCGGAATCTGACCTGGGACCCTTCAGTCCCCAGGCTGACGCTCTATCCGCTGAGCCACACCGGCCAGGGCTGTCCGCACTATTGACATAGTTGGTTAGGGAAGCATTTCAAAGGACTTGTGGCAAGAATGAGAAAAACCTATTTCAAAAAACGGAAGCTGTGCTCAAAAATGTGTTTTTCAAAGCCTCAGACCGAAACCACAGCGGCTTCACCGAGGGACGACATCACCAACCACAGCACACAGTTCCCAGCAGCTCGGGCGCGGGCGGCGTCACGGGATGCGTGCTGGCCTGGCGGGGTCAGAGCGGCGCTTATTTATCGTCTGAAGTCCAGAAACGCGTCCCGAGGACACGGGATCCGGGGTTTGGGCCTGAGGGCTCCTGGTGTGTTAATTCCTTCGCAATGTTTCTCCCGGAAAACCGCTATTTTTAGGAGCAGGGAGAGCGTGGCCCCCCACCTTCAGCCGGGTGCCTTTTCTGGGGCTAGCTCGGGGCTGCCTTTCCCTCTAAAGCAGTGGTTCTCAACCTGTGGGTCGCGACCCTTTTGGAGGTTCGAACGACCCTTTCACAGGGGTCTCCTAAGACTGTTGGAAAACACCTATTTCCCATGGTCTTAGGAACCAACAGACCGCTCCTCGGTGTAGCAAAGTGTAGCCATGTCGTTGACTGTTGTCCTAGGAAGACTGTTACCCATGCTACACCACGATTCAAGACGAAATTTCATTTATTTGTCATTAGAAATAAATATTTCACAATATGTAATTACGTATTGTTTTTGTGATGAATCCCTATGCTTTAATGATGTTCAGTTTGTAACAATGAAAATACATCCTGCCTATCAGATATTTACATTACAGTTCCTAACAGTAGCAAAATGACAGTGATGAAGTAGCAACGGAAATAATTTTATGGTTGGGGGTCACCACCCCAGGAGGAGCTGTCTTAAAGGGCCGCGGCCTGAGGAAGGTGGAGAACCGCTGCGCTAAAGAGAAGGGAAAACCCCCCGCAGGTGAGGATTAAAATAAAAAGGTGTCAGAGGGGAAAGCAGGCCCACACAGAATTCCTTTCTCCCCATTCTGCATGGCTTCACGTTAAGACTTGGGGCGCTGTTCCGCTATTTCCCCGTTCAGGGTCCCCCCAACCCCCTCCCCCCCGCAGCCCGCACCGAGTCATTACCCCCGAACAAGGCGGGTCATGTCCGCCGTCCACGCTGACCGCAGGGCGCGCGCCGCCCGGGTCCTGGGCCCCGCTGGCTGGAATCTCACCGGGTCCCCTGGGGACGCTCTAGACTAGGGGGGAGCAGCCTTCCTTCCTGCCAAGGACATTTGTCACATCGCTCACAAGATGGTCAATTTAAGGAGCAGCCGCTACATATCCCATCACATCCTATATCCCTTCACCCCCAGCGCCCGGGCGGGGCCAGACCGCAGGCTCGCCCAGCCTTCGCTCCCACCCTGCTCTTGGCGCGCCCCTGCACCCTGGCAGGTAAACAGATTGACTCCCGGAATAGACACCCAGACCGCAGATCCAGTTGGCACGGGGGAGGCCGGGCGGGTCCTCCTGGCTGTGGGCTGGCCTGGGCATTGCGGGTGTTTAGCTGCCCCCTGGGGCTGCACCCACCAGATGGGAATGGCACCTTCCCTCCCAGGGGGACATCCTGGAATCCCCCAGACGTCCTCAGAGGTGTCCTGGGGGTGGGGGGTGAGGGTGTCGCAGACCCCCGTGTCCGCCTTCCTTGGAGAACCGCTGCCTCGGGCCAGGTCGGTGCGGGTCTGCAGGCGGTTTGCAGGGCGCACCACGTCCTCCGAAGGGCGGGCGGCTGCGGGGTGTCCTGCCTCCTCTCCTCCCCCTCACGGAGCCGCTCTTCTACGGTTACATGTTGGCCGGGTCTGCGTCTTTCACCCGAGGCTCTGACAGGAAACGGCTTTTATCTTCTCCGTTACAGGGGGGGTGGGGGGGGCCGGGGTCGGAATACCTCTTGCTTCGCATGCAAATTTTTACCCCTAATCACCTTCCCGCGGCGGGAGATGCCTCTTCAGCAGCCTTCCCGGCCCAACCCGGCCCCGGCCCGAATGGAGGACGGCCGGAAGGTCATCGCCTCCCCCGCCTGGCCCCCAGGTTTCAGAGCTCTCCCAGAGCAGAATGACCTGGCCCCCCAGGTTTCAGAGCTTGAAGACCAGGCCTCTCCGTGCGGGGCCCAGAGAAAGGAGGAGAATGCGGGTCCTGGGCTCTCTCCACCCGCCCGTCCCCGCGTGAACCGTCTTCTCGCTGTTTCCATTTGCACATCGTCCTCCAGGCTCTGATGTCTTCATCTTTAAAGGGACGTGTTCCTAGAGGCACACAGTTGGCGGGAAGGCTCCACTGGAGCCGCTTTCCCTGATTTCTCAGGGGGGGGCCCTGGACGAGCTCAGGGTCGGCAAAGCTGGGGTGGAACCAGCAGACACGCCGGTGTGTTGAGGATCAGCCGGCAAACACCAGCGCTGGCTCTTCCTGGGAGCTCTGTGCTGTCCCCCACCACGGCTCGGTCCCCACCGGCGCTGTGCTGACCCGGCTTACGCGTGGTCCATCCAGGCAGCGTCTTCTCGGCGGAGGTGGCCTGGTCCGTGGCCTCGCTGCCATGTCACAGGCCCCGCTTCCCTCGCAGGCTCCTGTACCTGGGAACACAGGGCAGCCGGCTCTCGCCCTGCACAGATGCTCGAGAACACCCGCCAGGCCCCATGTGGGGTGCGGCCCGAGTGTGCTAGCCGGTCCCCTCCTCTCCGACGGAGCGCCCTCCATGGCACACGGAGCCGACTTCCAGGGCTCAGCCTCCACACGAAGCGTTTCTGGGCATGCTCCACAGACACAACGGGCAGAGGCGGTCTGCACCCCCAACGGCAGCCATTGCAAACCGCACCGGCGGGCTGGTAGAGACGTGGCGCCACCCCTCTGCTTGCAGGGTCCCAGGGTCTGAGATCCCGAGAGAGCCACCCACCCTCCGCGGGTGCTCTTTGGAGGGAGAAGGGGACACCAGAGCCGGGCCTGGTTCCGCTGGAGGGAGCTGGCCAGTGGCAGGGCTGAGGGAGCACGTAACCCAGTGGGGGTGCCAGCTCTTTCTGTGCCTGGCAGAAGCCAGCTGTCTCTGCCCCAGGGCCTTGGCATCGGCTGCCTCCTTCCCCAGCCCCCGCCCTGAGCTCCCTGCTCTGCTGTCCTCTCCGGGGAGACCGCTCCGTCTGCAGGAGCCGCCCCGGCCCGGCCCGCTCTCTCTCTGTCCGCTTGGCGATTACCACAGCGTCACCGTGTCCTGGCGTGGCCTTTATTTGCCGTGCGGGGCACCAGAAACACCTGCCGGAATAACATCGGGGACATTCCAGTCCGGGAAGGGCGGTCCTGCTGCTCCCCTCGTTTTCAACGTGGAAATGGGGCGTAAAACGAGGGAAGAGGCCGGGGAGTCTCACCGGGCATCAAACGAACCCCGACGGGGCGGCAGGGCCTCGGGAGGTGTGTCCGGATTGCCGGGAGCTGCCTCTGCGGGGTCAAATCGGTGCCGCCTCAGAACTCCCTTCCCTGTGATCCCGGGACAGCAAACAGCCCGTGCGTGTGTGTGTGTGTGTGTGTGTGTGTGTGTGTGTGTGTGTGTGTGAGAGAGAGAGAGAGAGAGAGAGAGAGAGAGAGGGAGAGGGAGAGAGAGAGGAACAGAGAGAGTTATTTTAGGGAACTGACTCAGGTGGTTGTGGGAGCTGGCAAGGGCGAAGTCGGCAGGGTGGCTGGCAGGCTGGAATCCAGGGAACCTAATTCCAAACGCAGAGGCGAAGCGTGTTAACGTAAAACATGCTGCCCCCGAGCAAGGGGAGGCGGCCTCGGAGACCATCTGCTTTGCGTTCTCAGTTCAGCGAAGACCCTCTGAGCTTCGGGGCGTGGCCCTGAGGAGTGGGGTGAGAGCCTCCGAGGCGGAGAGGAAAGGAAGAGGAGGCGCAGAGGCAGGCGGACCTGCGGAGAAAATGCAGGAGGTTCGCAAGAAAGCTGGACACGGCAGGAGGGTGGCCCAGCCCATGTGGTTCAGTGGCCGAGCCTCCAGCTGTGAGCCAGGAGGTCATGGTGTGATGCCGGGGCAGGGCACCCGCCCGCGGTTGTGTGTTTGATCCCCAATAGGGGGCGTGCTGGAGGCAGCCGATCCATGATTCTCTCTCATCATGGATGTTTTTCTCTCTCTCCCTCTCCCTTCCTCTCTGAAATCAATACAGTAAAATAATATATTTTTTAAAAAAATTGATAGTAGGATACAGAGCCAACACTGTCGAGCTGAATGGACCATACAGATTTTGAGACACTGTTTTATTTATCTTTATTTTATTTTACTTTTTTAAAAATATACTTTATCGATTTTTCACAGAGAGGAAGGGAGATAGAGAGTTAGAAATATTGATGAGAGAGAGACATCGATCAGCTGTCTCCTGCACGCCCCTTTCTTGGAATGTGCCCATAACCAAGGTACATGCCCTTGACTGGAATCGAATCTGGGACCCTTCAGTCCGCAGGCCGACGCTCTATCCCCTGAGCCACACCGGATTTGGCTGAGACACTGTTTTCGACTGCAGGGGAAATACAGTGGCACCTCGAGACACGAGTTTAATTTGTTCCGTAACCTTGAGGCGTGGGAAACTATGAGACGCTCGCGTCGCGGTAAACTGGTGGGTCGTGTGCAGCCGGCCGATCCGCGCGATGACTCCTATCTCAACTGTTGCTCGTATTTCAAAGCAAAAATCGCTCGCTCGACGGCTCGTATCTCGAAAATCTCGTATGTTAGGGCACTCGTATCTCGAGGTACCACTGTATAAAGCTATGAAATCATGACAGACGGAGATGAGCGGGTGGATAGATACAGGAGAGAGCATCACCGATAGTAAAGAGACAGCTCTCAGGGAAGATGACAGGGAGGGAAAGGGTGGGGGTAGACCCGCTGATGGAAAGAGGAGCAGGAAAGCTAGACGCACAGACACAGAGGACAGAACACACAGAAGAGAGAGGTGATGGAGGTGGAGAGGAAGGAGAGGAGACGGGCCTGGAGGAGGAGGAGGAGGAGGGGACGGGGAGAGACGGAGAAGAGGGCTGTCTCTCTTCCAGACGCCGGAGGGAGGAGGTCTTCTTGGGTCCCAGCATGACTCGATCAGCAGAACCAGTTTGAACTGCCGAACCCTCCCCCCCCCGGGGGGTCCCCCCTCCCCCCGGTCTTGGATGAGACGTGACACTGAGTTTACCTGCATCTGAAGCCCAGGCATCGGTGGTGGCAGCGCCAGCCGCTGTAACTCAATCCCCCGTCGCCCCTGCCGCCCGCCCACACGGCTCCCGGGGGTGACGGTGGGCCCACCCCGCGTCCTGGTTTCTGGGATGTCAGCGGCCCCCGAGATCCGTCCCCCCACACCCTCTCAGAAGCCTTTCCAAACACAGCAGGAAGACACGCGTGAGTGTCTGGCAGACCCATCAGGGAAGACGTCTTCCGACGGACGCGAAGCTTTGGAAGTGCTGACCAAATCAGATAACGATGAAAAGAGGCTTCGGAGCGTCCCGAATGCCGTACGCAGCGTCGCGAGGCGGACGGACGGACTGGGGAGGGATTTACATCCAAATAACGGACAACTCAAACCGTGCTCAGAACGTGATGGGCCGAGGAAACTACGTAAAAGTGACAGGAGCCTCGCAGGTTTAAAAAAGTTTTTTTTTTTTTTTTTTTTTTTAAAAAGGCAAAGTGGAGATGAGGACGTTATCTTCATGTTTCCAGCGGATGGCGGGGGCGTGATGTTTGTCTTCTTCTCCGCACTTTTCCCTGCATCTCCCTGGAGGTTTCCATTCTGAGTCAGGAGCAGGCCTGCTTGCAGAGGAGTGCGGGCAGGGTTGGGGCAGAGGGAGGTAAGGGGGCGAGTTAAGGACAGCGAACAGAAGGACAGGGTGCAGCTGATCTCGGAAAATAACCCCCCTACACAGAGGTGGGCCTGTGTGTTACCTCCTCCGGAGGCGGAGCCCACCCACTGAGTCAGCACCCTGCCCCAAAGTGTCTTCTCAGGCGACTCTGCCAACGAGGAAACGAAGCCAGTGGGTCCCAGGGGGCTCCGGGGCACCTGTCTAGTGCTGGGGAGCGGACACCCCGCTGTTCTCTCCCCTGCAGTCGCCCCCCGGGGGTGACTAGCTACCTCTGGTCTCTCAGAGACGCCGCAAAGGAGCATGGCTGGCGGGCTGGCAGGAAGTCCTGGGTTCCATGCACACCAGCACTTGCCGGGGGGAGGCCCCCGGGGGCCGGGGTCGCTGTGCTGGGACATAAAGGGGACCATCCACGCGTGTGCGGGCGTTCTCAGGGGTCCCCGTGTTTCCTCCGTGTCAATCGTAAAACCCATCGACTTGCAGGTTCTTTCCTCCGTGCCCTCCTGTGGTCGTCAGATGCCCTCGCTGGTCCCCTGACCGGCTTTTCCGTCTCCGCCGGCTGGACCGCGAGAGGGGCAGGGGCCTGGCAGAGGGGCAGCGCCAGGCCCTCATCCCCAGTGCCGGTCCAGGGAAGGGCGCAGCATTTGCCGGCAGCCCGGTGGTGGGCCTGTCCCTGTGCCCCTCGGGCGGGACAGCTGGCGGGCGCCAGGCAGCACCTGTGCCCTCTGCTCTGGAGGGAGGACCCTGGGACCGGAGTGGGTAGAGGAGGCCTGGAGTCCCCGGAAATCGGGGGGGGGGCTGTGCGGGGCTCTGGAGCTCAGGGCTGCTCCATGCAGGACGCTCCTGGGGTGCCATTTCCCCTGGCAGCGTGGTCGGCTCCCCTGGGGCCAGCAGGGCCAGGAGCGGGTGCCACCCGCCAAGGGCAGTGAGGCGGGCATTGCATTCCTGCGGCCCAGGAGGAAGGGTTCTGGCTGGAAAGGGTCGGTGACGGGGCAGAGGTGAGCGGCGTGTGCACGGCTCTGCGCTCCGATCACCCAGGAAGCGGTGCGTGTCCTTGGTGCCAGGAGCGGCTCATCAGTCCCGGCTCAGGACCGGGAAGGAAGTGCGGTGTGTTTTTCATCAGGAGTGGAACACGTTGATGGCTGTGCCCCAAAGAGGCGACTAAACCCGGGAAAGCCAGAGGGAGGCTGTGCCGGGACAAGTTCTGGGGGTGCTAGCAGACGTCTGGTGTGCAGGAGCTGGACAAGGGGGTGCACCGACTCCCAGGGTGCGCCGGCCTGTCCACGCTGGCGATGCATCCGGAGAGCAGGCCAGGGAGCCCCTGAAACCCAGGCTCTGATTGTGTCCCGGCATCAGGCCCCCAGCTTGTTCGTGGTTCACGCACCGAAGTCCGCACACTCGCGAGCCCCAGTTTGCCGTTCTGTTGACTAATGCAGCAGTTCTCAACCTGTGGGTCGCTACCCCTTTGGGGGCAGGTCGAACAACACTTTCACAGGGGTCGCCTAAGACCATTGGAAAACACAGATACGATTCATCACAGTTGCAAAATGACAGTGATGAAGTAGCCACGGAAATAATTGTATGGTTGGGGGTCCCCACCATATGAGGAGCTGTCTTAAAGGGTTGCGGCCTGAGGAAGGTGGAGAACCGCTGGACTAATGAGTTTGCCGACCACCGGTGCAGGACGATAGTTATTTAAGTGCCGATGTGGGTTGATGTTGTGTAACCACGGGAGATGCTAGGGAATGAAGCAGTAGCTCGGATTCTGTCTCAGGACCCCCTCCTCCCCGACTCCTCTTACTCGTCGCATCCAGGCACACCCCCCTGCCCTCTCCCCTCCCCTCTCCTCCCTCCCCCGCCAGCCAGAGAGAAGCCGCAGGCCAGCGATCAGCAGCGTGCACAGGAAAGCACCACCTGGGAGCCCCACTGTAGCTGGGGCCGGTCCAGCATCCTCCGGAGCCAGGACCCGCCAAGTTTCTCTCTCCCTCCTGGAGCCCAGACGTGTAATCAATGGCGTCTGCTTGCCAAGGTTGTAAACATGAAACGGCTCTCCCAGCGCCAGCCTTTATTTCGGTCGGCGAAGAAATGAAGATGCTTCGGTCGGCGACCGAGACAGAGAAGACACCAAGAAGCGGATTCCGGCAGCAGAGCGGACGGTGGCTCGCGGGCGCGTGGTGCGCAGCGGGTGCGAGCGCGCAGACACGGCCAACAGGCCGTGGGGAGGGGGCGTGAGTTCCCGGTGGTTTTCCGTCTTTCTGCAGCCTCTGGTTCCCATTTACTCCCCGAGAGCAGTGGGAGCGTCTGTGCTTTGTACCTCCGCCAGTGAAACCGCAGGGACGTGTGTGTGTGTACGTACACGCACGGAAACGTGTCTACACGGCAATTCTAGTCTTTCCCCCCCGACATGTACATGTTACTCACTTTACGCTTCAGAGCACGGGCAGGAGAGACGTCCCCTCCGAAATGGAGAGGCATTGCAGGGCCTTCTAGTTAAAAGCTGCTCAGCCCGGCCAGGGTGGCTCAGTGGTGGAGCATTGACCTAGGAACCAGGAGGTCACGGTTCGACTCCCCGTCAGTCAGGGCACAGGCCCGGGTGGTGGGCTCGGTCCCCAGTGGGAGGCGGGCAGGAGGCAGCCGGTCCACGGTTCTCTCTCATCCCTGATACTTCTCTCTCTCTCCCTCTCCCTGCTTCTCTGAAATCGATAGATACATATTCTTTAAAAAGCTGTTTGTCACTGAGACCGGTGTGGCTCAGTGGATAGAGCGTTGGCTTGCGGACTGAAAGGTCCCGGATTCGATTCCGGTCGGGGGGCATGTACCTTGCTTGCGGGCACATCTCCACTGTGGGGCGTGCAGGAGGCGGCTGATCGATGTCTCTCTCTCATCAATGTTTCTGACTCTCTATCTCTCTCCCTTCCTCTCTGTGAAAAATCAATAAAATATATTAAAAAAATAAAATTAAAAAAACAAAGCTGTTTGTCACCGCGGTTGGCTCTTGGTGGGCAGCGCCCACCGCTTGCCCCCGTGTCCTGCTCGCTGTGCGTTAGCGCTAGGTGTTGCGGCTGGTGGAGCTGGAGGCCGCCCCTCCCTGGCGTGGCCTGGGGGTGCCCCGGGCGGTGCCAGTGGCTGTCCTGGGTGAGCGGAGCCTCAGCTGGGCTCGCAGGAGGAGGAAGGTGCCGCTTGGTACCGGGGCCGCGCCAGCTCCCGGTGGGGGGGGGGAGGTTTGTGGCCGAGCAGAAGGGGTGCAGCCCCCTGCCTGGATCTGGAGCGGGTGGCTGGGCTGGGGGGCTCTGCCGGGCACATGCCTGCCTGGGGGTCCAATCCCACTGCCCCGCCTCCAGAGAGAGGGCAGCTGGATAGGTAGCTCCCCTCTACCTCCCACCGCGGGCTCAACAGCAGGAGGCGTGTCCCGAGGGTGTTTATCAGGGTTCCCCAGCCTTCTGGAGGCTCTCCCCTTCAACACTTGGCCTAGGACGGGGGAGAGGGAGGGAGGGAGGGAGAAGGACAGGAGAAGAGAGAGAGAGAGAGGAAGGGAGGAAGAGAGGGAGAAGGAGAGGGGAAGAGAGAGAGAGAGGGAGGGAAAGGAAGAGGAGGAGAGAGGGGCAGGGTGGGGGATGGGGGTGGGGGGAGAGGAGGAAAGGTGGGGCAGAGCTTCGGGGAGCTGTGTGCGCGGAGGTGCGTGGGGGGCTCTGTCTGTGTAGCAAACAGCGTGGACACCAGGCCCGGGCGACGGGGAGGACGAGGCCATCTTCAAAGAGCGGTGGAGGGTTCCGGGGAAAGAGAGAAAGGCGGGCGGCAGCGTGTTCTGACTCTGACTGACTGGAGAAAGAACCGAGTCCTTCGAACCCAGGACCTGCGGCCGCTCTCAGGCGGGTTTCTCCGAGGCTGAGGGCCCGGCCCCCTGGAGGAGGGGTGTGGCAGTGCCGCCCGGGGGGTCCCCCAGCTGAGGGCCCTTCACTGAAGCCGGGCAGACCCGCCCGGGCCCCTGGCAGCGCTGGCCGCCTGGGCAGGGCCCTCCCGCGGGTCTCGGGTTGGCACCGGATGTGCAGTCCCCCCCCCCGTGGAGGCCCCCACCCTTCAGCCGAGGTTGGGGCCGAGCCCCCTCTGGGAGGCGGCCGAGGGCTGCGCCTGGCGCCGAGGGGAGCCGGGCCTGGGAGGGACGGAGGGCTGGACGTGTGGGCGGCCTGTCTGGCCGGCGGGCGGCGGCGGTGAACAGACGGCATCGTGTTGTGTCTGAGCGGCTCTCACGCTCCCTGCTCTTCCCGGCTGAGGCTGGCTGCGACCCACGGGGTGGGGGTGGAGGGTGGGGGGTGGGGGTGGGGGTGGGGGGAGCTGTGGGGGAGGCGGCGGGTACTCTAATGACGAGGCAGCGGCCGGGTGCTGCTGGCCCTGCTCCCTGTGACCGGCGTCCAGCAGAGGAAGCCCTTGCTCCCGGTACAGCACCAGGTGTCCCAGGCTGCTCGCCCCCCCCCCCCCCCCGACCCCGGCCCGGAGAGGTGGAGTTTCTCTGAAGGCATCGCTGTTGCTCAGGAGCTGTGCTGAGCCACTGCCATCTGTGCTGGGGGGACCACAGCCTGGGGCCTGTCACAGGGGGAGCAGAGGGGGGGGCTGTCACGGGGTGGGGGCAGGGGGAGAGGGAAGCCCTCACTCTCCGGCTGCCTATGCAAGCACAGCTTTCCTCCTGGCCCCCACCCCTCCTTCTTCCCGGCTGCTCCCCGCTGACTTAGCTTTTAATGAAAATAACTTCCTTTAGATGTCAGAGAGGAAGGGAGGGGGAGAGAGAAACATCAATGAGGAGGGAATCATTCATTGGCTGCCTGCTGCACGCCCCACAATGGGGATGGAGCCCGCCACCCGGGCCTGTGCCCTGACTGGGAATGGAACCCTGACCTACAGGTTCAGAGGTCGATGCTCAACCCCTGAGCCACCCGGCCGGGCAGTCGTGTTTGATGGTCTTCCCGGATGGAATGGAAACGGGTGAGCGAGGCCTATGTCATGTTCCCGCTGGGTCTCAGCCCTGAGAACAGTTTGGCTTCTGGGAGGATCTGGGAGTCAGGGACCAGTGACTGTGTGAGTGCCAGAGGATGAGGGGAGCAGAGGGTGAGGGGGCCTGTGGCTGCAACCCACCACCTCGCTCCGGGCGAACACAGAGCAGTTCCCAGCGGCCCTGTCTCGGTGGAAGGCTGGCGTAGGTGGCAGGAACCGGGCGAGGGCGTCCCACAATCAGGGAAGAAGTGAGCAAGGGCTGCCAGGCCTGGGGTCCAGCAGACCCCATCAGACCTCCGACGCCTCCAATTCATGTGCGTTCCCCGACGTGCTGAACACTCATCTTATTCTCGTCTTATTCACATCCGGTGGCACATTTTGGGGGTCTGTCCTATGCGGACCTGGTTGCCGAGGCCTCCGCCCGTAACTGCCAGGAGGGCCGGTCCAGGCAGCCTCGCTCTGCTCGCCACCGTGTGGGGGACGCCCGACCCCGACCGTCGGCTTCTCTAGCAAAAACCCCGTCGTTCTGGGGAGTAGGCGGAGGAAGGAGGGTGGAGAGCAGAGGAGGAGGAGACCCCGGCTGCTCAGAGATCGCCTTCCCTGCGTTTCCCGGTCGCCGGATCCGCTGCGTTTCGGTCTCTCTCTCTCTCTCTCTCTCTCTCTCTCTCTCTCTCTCTGGATGAGCTCACTGGCGTGTCCTTGTAACAGCCCCGAGGGGCAGCCGACACCCTTCTCCCTGAAACGGGGCCGGGCATCAGCCAGGAAAGCACCAGAGCCAGGAAAGGCGTGCCTCTGGACCTCCGACATGCACCTGCGGTCTGCAGCGTGACGTCAGAGAGCACGTAATCACGGGGACCCTGCCGTGGGGCGTGGGAAGGAAGAAGCCACCAAGCCATGCTCTTGGGGAACCGCGTGGATTTTGTTGGGGCGCAGATACAGCACACGTGGCCAGCACCGACGGGTCCCCAGGCCGGGGGCGGGGGCTGGGAGCGGCCCCCTCCTCTTCCCCGGCCCTCGGCTCCCGCTCTGGTGCTGGCCTGGGGGCGGCGCAGAGAGCGGGCCTCCATGCGCGTCTCATGTCCGCGGGCACGCGTCTCCCTGGCCACACGGCGGGTGTGTGTGTGGTGGCGGCTCCGGGGACGTGCTGGGAGACGAGCCCATTAAGTGGGGATCAATAGCATCATTAGGGGCCACTCATCCATCGGCCGCTAGCTGCCGCCCGGCCTCCGCCCTCCCGGGGCCCTGGCTCCTCGGGACATGGAGCCCGTGAACCCACGGCAGACCCGGCGGCAGGGCCCGGTCACCGGCCACGCACGGGCACACTGCAGGGAGGGCTGACACAGGCTCCCGCCGGCCACTGAGGCCTGCCAGAGGCAGCTTCCCTCCGGCTGCCGCCCCTCTCTGCTCCCTGCAGTAGGAGGCCCAGGCCACGGGCTGGTGGGGCAATTGATATCAATTGGGGGATCCATGATCGCCCCAAAGAGGAAGGTGCAGGCTACCCCGAGGTGGTGCTGCGGTGGGTGGGTGGGTGGGGCCTCCCTCTGTGGGGGACACCTATCCTAGGGCTCCCGGACGGTGAGAGGGTGCAGGCTGGGCTGAGGGTCCCCTCTCCTGAGTGCACAGACTTTGTGCACCGGCCTCTAATATCCCATAATCACAGACGCTCTGCCTGGACGGGACGGCCTGGAGTCGGGCCTGGGTGGGTGAATGAGGGTGGGCAGGGTGGGGGTACCCCCGGCCACAGTGAAGGAAGGTCAGAGGGACCCCGAGCTGCCGAGAGAGCACCCAGAGCACGCACCTCTGAACAACAACATTTAAAAGCAGAGCATTGTCCTCGGCTGTTTACGGAAGACACCAGACAAGCTGCTCGCCCTAAAGCTGTCCGCAAAGGGCCATAAATTTCTCTGCAGTTGTTTTCGGAGCCCAGCGGCCCGCAGACGTGTCTGGTTTGGGCTCAGGTCCCTCTTCCTCTTGGCCCTATCGTGTTTTTCCAAGAGCCCGGCCCTCCCCGAACCCCGGCCCCCTGCCCCTCAGCGTTCACGTGCCCCTTCGCTGGGAAGCTCTATGTCCCGCGTGGACAAACAGCCGGGAGGAGCTGGGTTGTGAGAAAAGACAAACTCTGCCCGGAACGGCCTCTGTCCGTTCCTCCGTCCGCGCGGTGGCCCAGCCACGCCACAGACACATGGGAAGGAGGCAGGTGCGGTTCTCACGTGCCAGGGGCAGGAAGACATGGCACAGCCAGGCACTTGTGGTGTCTCATCCTCGGTGAGCAAGTTCTTAGGTCACTGGCTGTTTGGTGGCACCAACCTTTCTTATATACTTTTATTTGTATTGACGTCGGAAGAAAAGGAGAGGGAGAGAGGGAAACATCCATGATGAGAGAGAAGCATTGACCGGCTGCCCCCTGCACACCCCCTATTGGGGATCGAGCCCGCCACCCGGGCCTGTGCCCTGACCAGAATCAAACCCTGGACCCTTTCATCCGCAGGCCGATGCTCTATCCACGGAGCCACGCCGGCCAGGGCTGCAGGACACTCTTTGGGAGGAAAGGGGGACACAGCAGAGCATTCCGGGGGCCCCCGTCGTGGGATGAGTGTGGGAGGAGGGGAGCCCTCACCCCGGAAGGCTGTGTTCTCGGGGCGCAGAGTGAGTCAGCTGAGCTGAGCCAGAGTGGGGAGCGGAGAGCTGACAGCGGGAGGGACTGGGCCGCTCTGTGGAGAGTGGGTGCGACTCCTGTTGCTCCCCAATGCCGGGGTGAGACTGCAGTTCTGCCCATGGGAAGGTCGCACGGCATTTTCAGCTCATGAAGGACTTCCTGAACATGATTTCACCTTGAGGGCCACCCCCGGCATTCTCCCGTTCCCCCCAGGCCCCCCGACCCCGGGCCACCACCCTGTCCAGGGCCTCGCAGTATGTAGAGGAGTGCTTTGAGCTACTGATTCCCAGGGGCTGGCCAGCCACTCAGCGAGGGAGTGCGTGAAGAGAGAGCCCACCGCTATGCGGTCCTGGCAAGAGCAGCTGATCAGCTATGAAATGAGCAAGTGAATGAGGAAAGCCAGTGCCTTTCTAGAAGTTTCTAAAAAGAACCAAGTTAAAATTTGACCAAGGACTGAGCTTAGACGGGGGCAAGAACGCCTGGGAATTGTGAGGCCTCCCCCCGGGGAGGTGGTGAGCGACACCTGCGGAGAGGGGTCAGGGGATGGGGGGGGTGGGGGGAGGGTGTTGCAGGGGAGGGAGTGGTCCCAGGCGGGGGGGTCTCAGCTTCTCAGCTCCCACTGTCCGGCCACCAGACCGCGCCTGGCAGGGTCCTGAGCTGCAGACAACGGCCATGCCCACTTCTTCAGGCAGTCGCCGCCCCTGCATCTTTTTTTTAAAAAAATGTATTTTTATTGATATTTTACAGAGAGAAAGGGAGAGGGATAGAGAGTCAGAAACATCGAAGAGAGAGAGACATCGATCAGCCGCTTCCTGCACACCTCCCACTGGGGATGTGTCTGCAACCAATGTACATGCCCTTGACCAGAATCAAACCCGGGACCCTTCAGTCCGCAGACCGATGCTCTATTCACTGAGCCACACGGGTTTCAGCTGCCCCTGCATCTTGATGTCCTCTTTCTCAGAAGTCTGTCATTTCTCCCTTGGGGCGGGGTTTCGAAGTAGCACTTCCCTGTCGGATAACTGCCTCTCTCCTTGGACAGAGGGCTGGCTATGGCCCTCCTGAGGCCCTCTGACGCCCGCTCTAACGCAGAGCTGGGTCCCCAGCCGCTGAAGGAGCCACACAGCTCACAGCCGCGGGGTCCGTGCGAGCCTTGCGGACACCGTGGCCGCTCCGCTCCCACCGACAGGCGGGGGTGGGAAACGTCCCGGATCCACGGCGGCCCCCGGGGGCGGGCGGTCGGAGCAGAACGGAAGCGTGTGTGTTTGATCCATTCAGGAGGACGGGGCACAGCCGCCTCCACGTCTGGGCTTAATGGGAAGAATGTGCACTTTCAGGATTTTTTAAATCCCCGAGTCTTCCCTTTCAGGCATTTGCACGCACAGAACGAGGGCATTCCATGGGCACTGCGGGGTGATTTAAAAATGGCAACAGAGCCACAGAGCCCGGCCGGCGTGGCTCCGGGGCTGAGCGTCAACCTATGAACCAGGAGGTCAGGGTTCGATTCCCCCTCAGGGCACAGGTCCGTGTGGCAGGCTCCATCCCCAGCCGGTCCCTGGTTCTCTCTCCTCACCGACGTTTCTCTCCCCTCTCCCCTCCCTCTGAAACCAATGAACACACATTTAAGGAAATGGTGGTGAGCACGCTGCTGCTGGGTGTGGGGCGGCCTCAGCTGGCTTTGACCTGCCCTGTCACACCGTCCCCGCACCGTTCCTTCGGCATCGGCCGGCGGCCTCACATGTCGCTGTGGTGATGGTTAAACTGGAGGAGAGGCGCAGGAGCCATGCGTGCCAGTGCTGAGGGGCACACGGGGACACCACCTCCCCCTCCACCCCCCCGAAGCATCTCCCCTTCCCACCAGCTCCCGTGGTTCCTCTAGCTGCTGGGCCTGGGGTGGGATGTGGCTCCTCCTTCACTGCCTCCCCCCCACCTCCCGCTGCCTGCGGAGTTTGCGCTTTGCTCCCAGATGTGTCCCAACAGCTGGTCCTGGAGCTGGGAGTTGGCGCTGTGAGGGGCCCCAGATCTGGGCACCAGCAGTGGGTGGAGCCTGCTCCCCCGGGTCAGATCAGCCCCACCCCCTCCCCTCTCCCTCTGTACCCCTCTGAGGCTCACAGCAGCCCAGGCCAGCGCACCGGGATGCACCCCTGTGGAAAGCCGTGCGCCCTCCACCTGGCGCACAGGCGTCATTTACTCCTCGATCCTCTGCAGCCACAGCCGTGCCCTCTTCAGATGCGCTGTCTCACCCCCTCTTACATCGCCTTCGGGAAACTACGCTCTTTTCTTTTTACACTTTTTTAAAAAAATATATTTTATTGATTTTTTACAGAGAGGAAGGGAGAGGGATAGAGAGTCAGAAACATCGATGAGAGAGAAACATTGATCAGCTGCCTCCTGCAGACCCCCAACTGGGGATGTGCCCGCCACCAAGGTACATGCCCTTGACCGGAATCGAACCCGGGGCCTTTCAGTCCGCAGGCCGACGCTCTATCCACTGAGCCACACCGGTTTCGGCTCTTTTTACACTTTTGAGGGAGACGGTTAAGGCTTACAACAGCCACGCCCCGTGTCCCCAATTCACCCGGTGGTCGCCGGACACCTGCCACAGGCTCTTCTGTGCGGTCTGGGGTCCCTCCCCCTCCTCCTGCAGCCCGTCTTCTGCGCTTTACGTCCGAAGGGACCCCAGGGGGCTCCCAGCGAACCCCGGATCGGGCCAGGCTGTCTGGGGGCACGTCCTCATCTGCAGTGTGGACTGCCTGCAATTCTTGGGATGCTGGAGTGAGGAAAGAACCGAGAGAGAGCGTGGAGAAAGCACAGGAGAAAGTGGGGTGTCGAGGAGGGTGGCTGTCCCAGGGGCGAGGGGGAGGATGGGGTGCATTGGCTGGGTTTTCTGTGTGAGGCTTTGGAAGCCGAGCCACAGGGCAGCCAGAGGCGCGGTAAGGGGGACAGGGTGGAGGGGGGGGGTGGCCTTGGGTGTCATTGATGAGGCTGCGAGGGCGGCCTCTGTGGCCTTGAATTCCCTCGGGAAGAGAGGGAAGAGGGAAGAGGGAGGTCAGGCTCTGAATCCAGGGAATTCCTGAGAACGGCTGCACGTAGCTGGTCCGGACTGAGCAACGTCTGTGTCTGCGGAGAACACACGGCGGCTTTTCTGGGCTCCCCTGGGGGTGGGGTGGGGGGACACGGTCTCCGCGGTTATTTACTTATTTCTGGCAAACACACCAAACCAGACCCGATGGGCCGGTGCTGTGCTTCCAGGCGCAGGGCTCGGGTGCGGATAGCAGGCTCGGCGAAGGCGGCGCTGGGGAGCGCGCTCCGGCCCTCGGGCCTGGCCGCCGTGGCTCCCGGGACAGATCTGGGACGTGACCCTGTGGGGCGTCTGGGCAGAGCCGGTGCGAAGGGGACGCTTCTCTTCTTTCCGGGAGAAATGAGATCCCATCAGTCGCTGCTTCTACCAGGGTCTCTCCCTCCCTCCTCCCTCCCTCTCCCTCTCTCCCTCCCTCCCTCCCCCCCGCTCAGCCCTGCGCCCAGGTCTCCAGAAGCAGTGACAGCAGGAACCCGGTGTAGAGTCCTCCCACCCTCATCTGCAGGCGGGTGTCTGGGTCTCAGCCCCTGTGACACTGGGGCAGGTGATTCTGAGCTGTGGGTCCGGGTGAATTGCAGGGGGAGGGGGACACAGCATCCCTGCCTCCCCCGCCTCCCTGCTCCCAGATACCAGCAGCCCGGCCCCAGCTGTGACCACCAAAAGCCTCTCTCAGACACTGCCACACGCCCCAGAGCGGCCGAGTCACCCCGGCTGGAGCCGCTGGCAGCCAGGCTAGTGTCACGTGCGTGTCCCAGCCGAAAGGCATTGACCGACCCCCTCCGCGTCCCCCGTGCAGTGCTGGTTCATGGGGTCAGTTGTCTCCAGTGACCGGGGACTGCTCTGCGGGTGGTGGCGCCCTGCCCCCCACACTCTTCTCAGCGGGTTCACCCTGGTCTCCGGTCCCGCCCCTAAGACCACGCAGAGCGCCGAGGTCTCTGTGCTTCCGGAATCGCCGGTGGGCCGGGGCCTCTGCAGTTGTCCCTGGAACCGGCATCGCCACCTGGCCTGCCGGGGACACGGGGGGAAACGTTACAGACGGCCTGCGGGGTGAGGCGGGTGGTATCCTAACACGTCAGTGCGGCTGTGGCCTAGACAGAAGGGGTTACTGAAACGATTTTTTAATAGCGAAAGAAACACAATTAGAACGGGAAAATTTGCCTTAACCGGATTGGCTCCGTGGCTAGAGCGTTGGCCTGCAGACTGAAAGGTCCCAGGTTCGATTCTGGTCAAGGGCATGGACCTCGGTTGCGGGCACATCTCCAGTGGGGGGCGTGCAGGAGGCGGCTGATGGATGTCTCTCTCTCTCATTGATGTTTCTAACTCTATCCCTCTCCCTTCCTCTCTGTAAAAAATCAATAAAATACATTAAAAACAAAACAAAACACCAAAACTGGAAAGTTTGCCTTTTTTTCAGTCCTAAAACTTGCAAGTGCTCAGGAGAAAGCTAGGCTATCAGGTCTCCCCATTTATTTTTATTTATTTTTTATTTTTTTTAAGGGTTCAAGTGAAGACATTCATCCCAATGACCTGCATGTCGAGGGTCTTCCTTTCCCCATAATGAATATCACCCTGGCAAGGAGTTTCAGGCCACACGTACAAACGAAAAAAGGGGACTAACGTCGCACTAAGTGATGGATAATACCACCCCCCTGGGCGTTCCGTAGCACTGACGCTCACCGGGGACCCCGCCGCTCGCCCCGTTAATCTCGCCGGCCCCGTGTCTGTCACACACCGCCGGTAAACACGCACCGAAGGTGGCTCTCCGTCTGCTGCCTCCAATCTGTGCTGTTTTACCCCCCAGCCCACACGTCAGGGTCGCTTTAAACGCCAGCGTCTCACCTGTTCTCTCCTCTCTCCCTATAGAGTCACCTCATGGAAGAAAGAAAGCGGCTCATCCTGTCCCCGAACTCCACGTCCCCCCCGCCCCGGACAAAGGTAAGGGCACGGAGATGCCATTTTCTCGTTCGATTTGGTGCGTTCTGGCTGGACTGGACAGTCAGGTGCTGGGGTACGTTGTTTCTGATGGCGGAGTGCCGTCCGCAGTCGCTGCCACGCCTTTCTCTGGACCTGCGGTGACATCTGCCAGGACAGACCTGATTGCAAACGAAGCCAAGCGTTTCTCTCCTTATAATAAGGCTTTTTTATTTTTATTTTTATTTTTTAAGGCGGGCCTGCTGTGCACAGATGTCGCGCACGTGGGATTTCTGTTGCCTTTCTTGGTTTCCATGTACCTGAAGGGCCTGGGAGTGGAGGAGCGGAGGGGGCGGGCCCAGGGCCGGGTTCTGCCATGGCCCCTGCAGGCCCGGTCCCGTCAGGGGGGTCGCGTGATGGGCTTACACTCCCCCAGTCCCTCCTGCTTTCACACCGTCTCTCCACGACGTGAGATCATTTTGTATCACAGCTGTTTGTTTTTATTACGTGACAATGTGTGACGGGTTCAAGTCATGTGATTCTGTGCGTCGTGACATTTAGGAGCAGCTCCAGGTCAGCGTGACAAGGGAGGCCACCAGGTTATCTCCTCCTCCCTCCCTGGCCCCAGGACAATCCGCTCCCTTTCGAGGAGACAGCTGCCATTTCTAACTCACCCACCGGGCCTTTGAGCGTGTGCACCTGCCGGTGGCCCGTTTCTCAGGTGAAGCCACGCCCGAGGGGATGCCCTGAACCCCTGGCTGCTTCTCGGAGGTGTGAGTGCTCGGCCTCGGAAGCCGGGCCTGACCTTCGCCTGCTCCGGATGGAAGACAGCCCGAGGGATGTAGTTCTAACAAAACAGAGCAAACGTGGTTCTGACGCCAGGTTTGGGGGAGCGCCGAGCTGGGACTGACAGACGGGCAAAGGCCGGAGCTTTGGGGGGCGGTGACCTCGGAGAGGGGGGGACCTCGGCCCTCGGTGTGCCTGCTGTGGACTCTGGCGATCAGACTCGCGCCGACTTGAATTTCCGCCGACCGGCGGGTGGTGGTGGCTCTGGAGCAGGTGCAGCGGTGACTCGCGGACGCCTCGGGACTCTGGCCAGGGCGGCCGGCCGTGTCCTCGCCTACATTCGGGGTCCGGGAGCTGCCAGTTCTCACCTGCCCAAGGCGTGGGGGGTGGGGGTGCTGGTCAGAGGCCTGTGCATGCGATAGCTTAGCCGCCTCCCTCAGAGGGTCCCCTGCACACGCTCAGCAGCTGAGAACACACTTCTCCGCAGCAGAGGACTCAGCGGGTTTCTGCCTTGGTCAATCTGACCGTTGAAATTCAAAATATTCCCACCGGCGCCGAGGACACGCTCCGTGTCAGGTTCAGGAGCGGCCGGGGGCGACCTCACACTCCGGCCCCTACCCGCACCTCCCGGCCATCGTCCAAGGGGGTGACTCACGTGGAGGGCAGCGCCCATCCTGAGCTTTACCCGCCCCTCTGTCAGGTGCACAGGAAACACAATGGCACCTGCTGCTTCCATTCCCCACCCTCCCCCTCTCCCCCTGCGCTGGGATCAGACCCCCGCAGCAGCGTCCTGTCCTGCTGACCCCCTCGCCCGGCCGCCCTGCCCCTCCCAGGTCAGCGTGGCCCCAGCCCGCAGGCTGACTCAGGGGTTCTGGGCGGGGCCCGAGCTCCTGCATTCGCATCAGCCCCGCTCACACCGCGGCTGCTGGTCCCGGGACCCGCGTCCAGAGGATTCCCCCCCAGCTCTCATTTAACAAACAGACAGGAAACTGTATGCACGTGCTTTCTCTCCACTCACTGTTCCCGTGTCGTGGGCTCCTCATTCCCTCTCACAGCCAGAAACGCCGAACGGGATGCTTTTTCTGTTAATGGGAGCAAACTGTAGTGAGTCTGAGAAAGCTCTGGAACAGAGCAAGTGCCAGGAACCGGTCATCAGATGGTCCGTCCGTTCATGTTTCTGGAAGGACCAGAAGGGTCACGGGGGAAGTCTCAGCATCTGCCCGGGGAGGCTCAGGCCCCTTTAAGAGGAAAATCCCAGGGAGCGGCAGAAGTTGGGGTGCCAGGCACTTTGAGCCCGAGGATGGCAAAGGCCCCGTGAAGGAGCTCCCTCGGCCTTCTCACCGGGCCGACCCCCCGCCCCCCATCACCTGGCCCCCAGGCGCGGGCTGCGTGCCCCGGAGGCAGAGGCATCCGGTGAAATCATCCCGGCGGATGCATCCTGTCTGCTCCTCACCTCTCTCCCCCCCGACCCCCGCAGCCAGCCTGCCAAGACTCAGGAGGCAGAGGACATGTTGACAGGCGGGGTGTCTGCTTCTTCTCCCCGCGTCTGATGTGGCTTCTCGGGGCTTCTGTGTCAGACACGGGGCAGACGGGCCGGGGAGGGAGCCGGCTGGGGCTGGGGCTCGGTTGGGGGGAAAGAGGGGGAGAGGATGGGAAACCGTGAGACAGCTTCTGGCAGACAGGGCGCTGTTTCACCCTCTGCCTTCCGAGGGGATCTTAAGGAACGGAGTGGGCTGCAGGCTGCGGGCCTGGGAAATGTGTTTGCGGGAGTTCTCGGCTTCTCATTAGCCTGGGCGGGCAGAGGGATTGGGGGTTCCCTTCTCCTTCCTGGAGGCCCCCTCTCTGCCAGGACTGGGCTCAGAATGAGAGTGTTGTGTCTTCTTTTCGTCTGATGGACAGAAACCCTCGGGGTAGGCAAGCTCAGGCCACAGGGCAGCTCAATGCTCACCCCCAACGGGTAGTGATGGGGCTGCCTGGGGGTGGAGGGTCCTGATTTCCTCCATCATCATCATCATCATCATCGTCATCATCATCATCATCATCATCGCACTGAGCGTCTGTGAATCTCCTTCTCAGAAAATCACCCGAGGCACTGAGGAAAGTGGCGTCTTGTGCTGGGGGCTCCCCGGTGATTCCCGGCAGAGCCTGGCCCGGGAGGGGGGTGGAGAGTGCGGTCCACCCGGTGGAAGGAGGACGCGCCCTGTTCTGTCCTTCCCTGGAAGCTGGACGTTTTCAGGGTGAACAGGGGAGATGGTTGTGGAATGGGGTGCCCAGCTGCCTCCGCCCCTGCGCTTTCTCTCTCGTGTCCCCGGAGCGAATTCCTGGGGCACCGGCCGCTGGCCTTCGCCGGGAGCACGGAGCCCGGCTGTCCCTCAGGGGCGTCCCTGGGGCTCGGCGTCCTTGCTCCCCACTCACGGCGAGGGACTGTCTCTTGGGGTCTCAGAACCGGACACCGGCGGCCTTTAGTCCACCCACATCCTGCGTTTGGGGGGCTCCGTCCTCCGTCTTTCACGGGGTTCTGCTGACGGAGAGAGGAAGGCTGTGGGCAGGCAACGGCGGGGAGGGTTCATGAGGTCATCCGTGTGTGACTGCGGCCAGCGCCCCGGTTTCCGAGCGGGGATCGTCCCGCAGCCCTCGGTGGGGCACACCGCTGGAACGCACCCCCCCCCCCCTGCGTTGAGACGCCGGCTTTGCAAAGCGGTTGGCCTGCAGGGAGCAGAGCTCCAGCCACAGAGAGGCCGGGCTGCTTGCCGATGAGTGGCCGGGGAGCAGGAAAGGGGTTGAGGCTGGTCTGTGTGTTAGTGTTACAGGTCCATACGTTTCCACAATCCACGAAGCACACCTTGCCTCTCCCTCTCTCTCTCCATCTCTTTCTCCCTCTCTTCCTTTCTCTCTCCATCTCTCTCTCCATCTCTTTCTCCCTTTCTCTCTCCCTCTCTCCCTCTCTCTCCACCTCTCTCTCCACCTCTCTCTCCATCTATCTTTCTACCTCTCTTTCCATCTCTCTCTCCCTCTCTCCACCTCTCTCTCCATCTCTCCCCATCTCTCTCTCCACCTCTCTCTCCCTCTCTCCATCTCTCTTCCCCCTCTCTCTCTCCCTCTCTCTCTCCATCTCTCTCTCCATCTCTCCCCATCTCTCTCTCCACCTCTCTCTCCCTCTCTCCATCTCTCTCTCCATCTCTCTCCATCTCTCTTCCCCCTCTCTCTCTCCATCTCTCTCCATCTCTCTCTCTCTCCATCTCTCTCTCCCTCTCTCCATCTCTCGGTACAAGGACGTGGTCGCTCCTTCTCGGTTCCGGCCCGCCGCTCCAGGCACTGACGTTTTTCCCTGAAAAGCTTTAAGTGTCTGGGCGTTGAGCTGCTGGGGCCGGTCTCGGAAGGGACGTGGCGTTAGTGGGGGAATGTGTCCCCAGTGGTAAGGGGCGCCTTTCTTTCTCATCCGTGTCGAGGTGGTCAGACCAGTCGTCTTGGGAAGCTTGAGCTCCCGGTCTCTGAGAGCGGGCGCGGCTCCCACGGCGGTGGCTGTCTTTCTCTGGGGGAATGAATGTAACTCGGTTAGGGCTGATTTTTTAATGGCTGAGAGTCTGTTCAGGGAACCCACTGTTGCCCTATAGAGCTTTTTCTTAAAAGACTGTCCGCTAGGAGAAGAGAGGGCTATGCTAATTACCGTTAGGCCCTGAGGCGTAATGACTGACAGCGTAATGGCAGGACTACAGATCTGCAGGAGGGCGGGGTGGGGTGAGGTGGGGAATTATAAGCGGGCATGGAGAGCTAAGGAGGGGGCGGGGTAGCAAGCTGTGAGGAGGATGGGGGGCCACAGGAGGGGGCGCAGCGGGCGGAGAGCTACAGGAGGCAGCAGCGAGCTTCTGGCGCGAGGATTTGTGCGCAGGGCTACTAGTTGCTCCATCTTCAGCTCTGGGTTCCACTTGCTGCCACTCACGTCTTGAACTATGACCTGCCGCCACCGTTTCTAAGGGGCTCAGCCTGTGCTTCCGAGAGCTCCCCACAACACCCTGGCCCCCCTGTTTCTCGCTGTGGGAGAACTGCTGCCTCTCAGAGCGGGCGGCTCCCTGTCCCCACTCGGAGGCAGGGCTGGGCCGGCCAGGCGGCCTCTTAGCTGGCGTTCAGCCTGCTTATGAGGAGGCGAGATGGCAGGGAAAGCAAGGCGAGGAGTGGGGGCCTGGGAGCACTAAGTGCTCGGAGTGGGAGCCATTAGGGATGGAAGATGCTCTTGGAAGGAACTGCTCTGGGAGAGATCGCTTACTGCCCGGCCAGCCCAGGGCTTGCCTCCATCAGAGTGCATGGCTCAGAGAAGCCCTCTGCGAGCCGCATGGATGGGAGTCACCGATGGGGTTTCGGCCAGCACTCTCCAGAGCCGCTAATGCGAAGATCCCTGCAGATCCGAGAGTGGCCCGGTCCCAGAGCGTCCCAGAGGGCCGCGAGCTGTTGGCGATCCTGAAGGCATCTTCGCCCTCCAAGGCCGTTCTCTTCCAACCTGGACGTCATAGACACCCCTTCCTTGTGGTCAAGAAATAGTAACACTGTCCACATAACGGACGTGCTCCGTGTACGAGAGGACTTCCTGGCCCGGACTTTATTTTTCTAGGAATATGTCGATGTCTTGCAGGTTGTCCAATTGGTTGGAGTAGAGTTTTGTTCATAGACTTTTTAACAATCCTTTGTATTTTGGCGGGGTCTGTTGTTATTTCTCCTCTTTCATTTCTGACTTTGTTGATTTGGGACTTCTCTCTCTTTGCTTCTTGGTGAGCCTGGCTAGAGGTCCATCAATCTTGTTGATCCTTTCAAAGAACCAGCTCTTGGTTTTGTTGATCTTTTGCATCGTTTCTTTGGTCTCCATGTTGTTTATCTCCTTGGCCCTGACTTTAAAATGTACAATTGGGGACTTTTATAAAAGAGCAATTTTTAAAAATATATATTTTACTGATTTTTTTTTTACAGAGAGGAAGGGAGAGGGATAGAGAGTTAGAAATATCAATGAGAGAGAAACATCGATCGGCCGCCTCCTGCACGCCTTCCACTGGGGATGTGCCCGCCACCAAGGTACACACCGTTGACCGGAATCAAACCTGGGACCTTTCAGTCTGCAGGCTGACGCTC
>JAAGEH010000003.1:84066-104163 GCA_011751065.1 Lasiurus cinereus
CAGAAATGACCTCGTTCCCCTTTTTGGAAACGAGAGGGGGTTCTTTATCGTCTTCTCCTCCTCCGCGCCCCATTCTCTGTCGTTCCTTGGAGGCTGATGAGGACTCGGCGCTCTCGCTGCCATTGTCACTGCCGGCCTGGGGCTCAGAGACACAGTCCTGAGGAGTGGCGTCCTGTGAGGTCAAGTGCTGGGCTGTCCTTCAGGAACCGAGGGCCTGAGCTGCCCGTGGCCTGTGCATTCCTTCCTGCACACCCGGCTTCGGATCCGGATCTGGATTGGCATGGGGAGGCCAGGAGGGTGCAGGGTGACCAGCCAGCCCTCAGCGCCCCCGCCCTCCCTGGCCAGCTGGGCCTCGCTCCTGGCCACGCTGCCTTTCGGGTCAAAGCAGAGTCTGCACAGAGGGAACGGTGGCCAGGTGGCTGCGGGCCGTGCCCATGGCTCCCGGCCCCGGGGGGACACACACAGGCCTCCCTTTGCTGGGATGGGACCCTAAAGGCCACCTCTCTCGTTCTGCCCTCGGGGATTTTTAAAGATTCAGGTTCCTGGACGTCAGGGTTTCCAACAATCTCATTCCAACCCGGAGCTACTGGCCGGGGGTCCCTCTCTCCTCCAGCCACCCAGTCCCGAGAGGCCCCAGCCCCGCGGGCCCCTCCCTGTCCACGGGGCTCCTTGCTTTCCCTCCTCAGGGCACGCCCGGGGTCAGCGGAAGGTCATTTCTGCCAGAAACCTTTCCTTCCTGGAGCCACACTTGCGAAGGGCACCACCGGGTACGTCCTCCGGAGCACAGTGCGTGCAGAATGGACTGGATTCCACGCACGCCTTTGTGGCCGTTACACTCTCTACAGTGACACTCCCTTCCGAGACGGCCTTCTGTCCGCTTCCAGCCACCGCCCTGGACTCAGGCCCGATACTCTCTCTCTGAGAGAGGAAATGGTGGGGAGGGTAACTGAGGAGGGGCTGGAGGTGGCTTTTAGTCTTATCGTCTAAAACCAGGTCCTGGGGTCCTGGTTTCCACAGCAATAGGGGGAGGGGAGCAGAATAGGGAGGGGAGGGAAGAGGAATGAAGGGGAGGGAAGGGAGAGGGCAGGGGAGGGAAGAGGAATGAAGGGGAGGGAAGGGAGAGGGAGGGGAAGGAAGGCGCTTGGTTTTCACCTGTTGGGTTAATGTGTCGGGGATATGGCGCTGCACACGGTCCCTCCAGGTTCAGCAAACGGTTTGCAGGTGAGGCTGGAATGACCCGGCGACAAGACGGGGACCGAGGGAGGCTGGTTGGGGGGGCGGGAAGCACAGGGCCAACGGGAGGAGGGGGGCAGGGGTGGCGGATAGCGGACTCCCGAAGGCCATCGGCCCCCGCTGGGGAAGGGGCTGGCTCCAATGAAGACAGAAGAAAGGCCAGCAGAGAGAAGGACAGAGGGAGACAAGCTTCTCACCCAGGAAGAGACACGAGAGGACATGGAGACGGATGGTGAAGCAGAAAGAAAGAAGATGCAAACGGACGAAGATTGTGGTCGGACTTGGCCACTCGGGGACAACACACGTTCGTGTTCAACACGCACGTCACTGAACCATGACACCGTCCCCACGAGGCATTGTATTTGTTCTAATTCTCTTTCAAGGTGAGGGAAAAGGAGCGATGCCGATTGGTTAAAAAAGACTCAACACTTAGCTCTTAGAAGAGTTGGAGTTCCAACTCTTGGTATCTGATCCCAAAGCAGGAGTTTCTGAGCATCTGATCTCTGCAGAAAGCACCTCTAGGGTAGGACAGAGGGATGATGGGGTGATTCTTTGGGTGATGAGGAAGAAACGGGGGTCAACTCCTGTTTTAAGAAATTTGGGGGGGTGGAAAGGGGAGAAGGGAGCAAAAACGAGAGTGTGGTTGAGAGACGTTTAGAGGTTTCTGCCGTTGATTCTCTGACGGGGCGGGGTAGGGGAGACAGGATATGGGTGAAGATGGAATCGATGGCCGCGACAAGAGAAGGGAGGGTTTCGCAACTTCACCTGGGAAGCTGTGGTGAAAAGGGGGGTGTCCCTGAGGTGGGGGGCTCAGCAAGAGGCCGAGAGGTCAAAGCGAAGCAAACAAGCTCCAGGTTGTCAGCGGGGCATGAAGGGACAGGTGTGTGGAGCTCGGGGGATGAGGCGGAGGACGGGGGAGGAGATGAGACTCGTTTTAAAAGGGGGGTGTCACCCAGCCGGCGGCGTGGCTCAGTGCTGAGCATTGACCTGGGAGCCAGGGGGTCACGTTTCCATTCCTGGGTGGGACACATGTCCAGGTTGTGGGCTGGACCCCCAGGAGGGGGCGTGCAGGAGGCAGCTGATCCATGATTCTCTCTCATCATGGATGTTTCTATTCCTCTCCCTTCCTCTCTGAAATCAATAACAATACACACACACACACACACACACACACACACACACACACACAGTGGTACCTCGAGATATGAGTGCCCCAACATATGAGATTCTGAGATACAAGCCGTCGAGCGAGCGATTTTTGCTTTGAAATACCAGCAGCATTTGAGATAGGAGTCATCGCTCGGATCGGCCGGCTGCATACGACCCACCAGTTTACCGCGACTCGAGCATCTCATAGTTTCCCACGCCTCAAGGTGACGGAACGAATTAAACTCGTATCTCGAGGCACCACTGTATCTATATATATTTTAAAGGGGAGAATATGTTGAGAGGGTACGTAGAAAGAGGTGGAGAAAGACTATTCCAGGGAAAAGAGGCTGAACAAGAGGTGCCCCACAGGCCCCGGCTCCTGGGGGGAGGAGGGGGGAGGGCGGCCCGCCCACATCCTTCGTGGGATAAAACCGCACGGAAAACCGCAGCCTGTGAGCCTCGCCATCTGGAACGCCATCCGCCAGGGCGAGGGGGATGGGATGGAGGTCTGCACAATCTATTTACCGGTTTATTGGGCATTTTGTCAACGAAGGTGCCTGGATTGGATGGGGTGCCACAACATGGCACAGGTCAAACCAACGTCAGTGTCAGATAGTCACATAACGAGAAGTTTCTGGTGTCTTAATTAGGGGCCATCAACTCCCCGGGAAGGGGTCCCTGTCAGGGCTGCCTCGGGGTAATTTGGGGAGCTCAGTGGAGCTTACCGTGAAGGATGTGATCGCCAGTGACTTTTTCTTTAAGTCAGATTGTTTGTTCTCCAGCAAACATGGGTCGCCCTGACTGCAATTAGAGCGGCCTTCTAATAACTTCGCATCTGCATCTCTGAGTCGGGCCGTCTTTGGGAAGGAGCGCGGGCCACGGCGTCCTCCAATTATTTAGCGCAATTAGAGGAGATGATCAGACACTTCTGGGGTCTCATTAGCAGGCGTGTCGGCTCTTTCCACATCTCCGCAGATCGCCGGCCTGGCCGCCCACGGCCCCTGGCGGGTGAGTCCCGCCGACAGTGACTCACTGTGCGTTCAACGAAGGTAGCGATTTTCACAGCCCGTCTCTCCTGTCCCCGGAAAAGTCACTCATTCCTGTCGTTCTTCTAAAACACCAACGGTGGACACCCCTGTCTTTTTCAACGTCAAAAGCTCTCTGATGCTTCTCTTCACTCTAAACCCGTGGTTCTCAACCTTCCTAAGGCCGCGACCCTTGCATACAGCTCCTCATGTGGTGGTGAGCCCCAACCATAAAATTATTTTCGTTGCTAGAGTTATGGCTGGGGGTCACCACAACATGAGGAACTGCATTAAAGGGACGTGGCCTTAGGAAGGTTGAGAACCACTGCTCTAAACCCATCATCACCTTGGTACTCAATGCCAGACCATGGCAATTTCCCACCAATCAAGCTTGGTGCTGAGAGGAGTAGCTTCTGGAAAACGAGGACCCGGCATTCGGAATGCTGCTGCCTTCGACTCTAACCCTCACTGCCGAGAAGCATGGATCCATCCGGTCCTATGACTTTCGTGTAGAGCAGCGGTTCTCAACCTGTGGGTCGCGACCCCTTTGGGGGTCGAACGACACTTTCACAGGGGTCAGCTAAGACCATCAGAAAACAGATATTTACATTATAATTCATAATAGAAGCAGAATTACAGTTATGAAGAAGAAATAATTTTATGGTTGGGGGTCACCACCACATGAGGAGCTGTCTTAAAGGGTCGCGGCCTTAGGAAGGTTGAGAACCACTGGTGTAGAGCCAAATAGAGTTCGACCAAGACCCTAGCCCCCAATCAACCACTTGTGTACTTTAAAGGGCAAGTGACACGTTTGCGTATCTATGTCTCCAATATTGCACGGGCCATATACCGACACACGTTATGCATTGCGTACCTGAAACTCACATTTAACTGGGCATCTTGTGTTTTCCTTTGCTAAATGCGGCAATCCTCAGCAGCTGGGAGGAACAGCGTGGCAGAGAGCCCGGCCCAGTCTGGCCTCCCAACGTGTGTTTAATGAGCAGAGGTGCCTCTGGAAGTAGATGTGCCAGTTACTCTCACAGCGGCCGGGGGTTAACCATCCTGGCGTTGGGCTTGTTAGAAATAATGAGCATTCATCGGAACGCGTTCCCACTTCTGTCAGTTGGTACGGTTAGAGATCCTGGAGCATCTCGTCCTGGGAGAAAGCTCGGGTTTCTCGTCCACGGTGTGTAGTGGACGTTTCAGTAAATGAAGAAGAAATCAGCCTCCGCTAAGCATCGCGCCACCCTCCTCTGTCTCCGTGCCTGGACGCGTAGCTCATTATATTGTCAGCCAATTGCTCCTTTCTGACCCATCACTGTCCCCTTCCTGGTTCCTTCCTATCCTGCCGCCCGGCCTGCCTCAGAAATGACCCCACGCCGGAGATTTCGGACCAGGAATGGGGTCACACAGGGAACGTCAGGGGCGGTGCCAGCTGGTTCTCCTCCGGGCGCAAGGATGGTCATGAACTGGCGTTTCCTTTGGGAAGAGCTTTGCCTCGAAAGACTGGGGCTCAGCGGGTGAGCGTCGACCTAGGAACCAGGAGGTCAGGGTTCCATTCCCGGTCAGGGCACAGGCCTGGATGGTGGGCTTCATCCCCAGTAGGGGACATGCAGGAGGCAGCCAATGGATGATTCTCTCTCGTTCTTGATTCTCTCTCTTTCTCTCTCCTTCTCCCTTCCTCTCTGAAATCAATAAAAACACCCTTAAATCAAGAAAAATAGCCAAAACCGGTTTGGCTCAGTGGCTAGAGCATCAGTCTGCGGACTGAAAGTTCTCAGGTTCGATTCCGGTCAAGGGCATGTACCTTGGTTGCGGGCACATCTCCAGTATGGGACGTGCAAGAGGCAGCTGATCAATGTTTCTCTCTCATCGATGTTTCTAACTCTCTATCCCTCTCCCTTCCTCTCTGTAAAAAAATTAATAAAATATACTTTAAAAAAATAAAAAAGAAGAAAAACAGACAGATGCCCAAGTGAACAGACGCAGCAGTTCTGGATCCTCTTTTGAGGACTAACATCACATCAAAATTGCAGGGCTGCGGTTCAGTCACATAGCCAGGCCTGTCCCACAGCAGAGGCCACTGGTGTGCCGATGGGCTGGTGAGTGCCCCCGGGAAGGGCAACGGCGTGTGAGACCCCGGTTTGGTACGTCACTCCCTTCCAGGGGGGCCTGGGTGACGGAGAAGAAGCAGGGACGAGGGCCACGTGGCTGCTGGGCAGAGCCTGGTCCTCCGTCGCTGACACATTCTTCCTCACTCTCAGTAATCACCTAGCCACCATCTCCCTCCTCCACCTGCTCCCTCCCCTCCTCATGGCCTCCACGCAGGACAGCCGGAGGGAAGCAGTGTCCACTGTGAGAGGCACTGGCCAGAGCGGCCTCCAGGAGCCTGGGGACCCCGCCTCCGCCTCTCAGGTCAGGCATGGCCCCGGCCAGCCTCCTGGTGTCGCTCTAACTAATCGGCTCTCAAATCCAATGGCAACTTCCAGAACCCACGGAGACAGGGCGCTCCTGGACCGCTCCCCCTGCAGAGAAATGTCCTACTTCTATCTGATTATTATTATTATTTTTTAAATACATTTTATTGGTTTTTTACAGAGAGAAAGGGATAGTTAGAAACATTGATGGGAGAGAAACATTGATCAGCTGCCTCTTGCACGCCCCCCGCTGGGGATATGCCTGCAACCAAGGTACATGCCCTTGATAGGAATCGAACCTGGGACCCTTCAGTCCACAGGCCGACGCTCTATCCACTGAGCCACACCGGTTTCAGTGTCCATGTGTTTATTATTTGAGAAGAAAATAAAAGGCAATTTGATAACAAACAAAAAAAGTTATCTGATTTTAAGTCAATGTTTGTTTTTGGAGGAAGTTCTAGGCCTTTCTTCGATAGAATGAACACACTGAAAATGACTGAGCTTCAAAGCTTCTCTGTGGTTTGCCCGCACCTGCCTCCTGTTACTCTGGCACCTGGTCATCACTTTCTCCGAGGAGGAGGACTCCCCAAAGTCACATTGGGAGCTCCGGCCCAGGGACCGTGTAAATGCAGAGCCGGGGGTGTGGAGGAGACCGCAGACGGTGCTTGGATCCGGAGCGCCTGAGCGCCCGCTGCCCGGGAGAGGGATGGAGGCAGTTCTCCGAACTATCCCTCCGATGCGCAAGGCGCTTGGCAAAGGAGGGGGCTCGGGGCTTGGAGCCGAGCTCGGTCTAGAGTTGGTTGGCTGGGTCCTGGGGGGGAGCCCTCCCCCCCACCTTCCGGCCCAGCCCGCACTCTCTCCCCACCTTGCCCTGCAGAACTGTGGGTGCTCTCTGTTCCCACCGAGTGCATCGGGGAGAAAATCCTGTCTCGTTTGCAAATAGGGCCCAGACAAGCGTGCAGATGGTTTTGAAAAGAGCAGGAAGTCGCAATTAAGAACGTGTGCTGCAGAGGTGGGCGGCCCCGGGAGGCGCAGATCGGTTCCACGGCGCCCCGAGAAAGCCTTCCCCGGATTAACGAGCGAGTCTCCCAGGAAGCAAACCCTCACTTCCGAGGGGATTACGCCGTCCGTGGAACCTGAACTGCTGTGCGTGAACTTGAACGTGTGCTCGGAGGGCAGGTCTCCTGCGAATGGTTCTCACCTCTGTACCATGTCAGCGGGGACCCAGCTCCCGTGGAGACCCTGGTGGGGTCTCAGGGGCCACGTGCCTTCCTCCCGGGCCTGCGGGGTGTGCCCGCGGAGATGCGTTTGTCTCCCGGGGCCGACGCCTGCGTTTCATGAGGGACTGGGTCTCCTGGGAGCAATGAGAGACTGTGTGAAACCCAGATACGGGACCTCTGGTTTCGTAAGGATAAACCACAGCCACAGAACAAACAAACACGGGGAGCATGGGAACCCCGAGCCTGGTTTCCCGCTGGGCCGGCGGTGAGGAAATGTGTTGTTTATGCTCCGCGGGCTCTGAGACAGCCCTTCCTCGCTGACCCCTCCGAGTTCACATGTTCTCTCCCCCCCCAGCCCCCACCACTACACACACCCGTGCAAGTCACTGCCGGGAGCTGCGTGGTGATTTCAACTCCAGGCAGCAGCGGGGAAAAGGGATCCTCACTCACAAAACCCTTGGGACTGCCAGAAGAACGCAGGAATCGGGTGGTGTGGGGGTGGGTGGGTGGGGGGATGGGGGTGGGGGTGGGTGGGTGCAGGCCTCTACACTGGGCATAAGGAAACCTGAAGTTAGCCCTCGCCGGTGTGGCTCAGTGGATGGAGCGTCGGCCTGCAGACTGAAAGGTCCCAGGTTCGATTCCGGTCAAAGGCATGTATGTACCTTGGTTGCAGGCACATCCCTAGTAGAAGGTGTGCAGGAGGCGGCTGATCGATGTTTCTCTCTCTCATCGATGTTTCTAACTCTCTGTCTGTCTCCCTTCTTCTCTGTAAAAAAAATCAATAAAATATATTTAAAAAAAAAACTGAAGTTAGAAGCAAGTGTTGGAGGAGCCCACGGAGGGCAGAGGAAAAATTAAAAATGGGGCTATTGTGGCATGAAAACCTGCCACGCGTGGGTATTTGTCCGGAAGATGAGGATCAGGACCTCGAACAGATGCCCGTGCTCCCCCGTGCTGACACTATCCCCCACCACAGCCCCGGCTGGAAACGTAGTCAGCGGCCATGAGGGAGGGCAGGCAAAGAAGAGCGAGGTCTCCGTGCAGGGGAACTGCTCAGCCTTAGAAAGAAGGAAGTCCTGCTGTACTACCTTCACTAGAGACGGTATTATCTGTGATAATAAACGCATCATATGCTCATTAGACAGACGTCCTGCCAGATGACCTTCCAGACAAAACCTGGGTCCCGGGTGCCTGCTGGCGACCAGACGGAAGCCTGGGTCCCGGGTGCCCAGCCAGGGGAGGGAAGGCTGACTCTGGCACGAATTTTGTGCGTGGGGCCTCCAGTACATAAAGAAGTCTATCAATCTGGGTATTTCGGTTTTGAGTTTTAAGAGTTATACGAATCAGATTACACTCTAGAATATTTGTGTATATTGCTCTTCTTGCTCAGTTCTATAACATAATGCTTTCCTTGTGCCATTACAAAGAAAGACCTCATTCTTTTTATGCATGGCACAGAGTTCCCTGTGAAATAATTCATTACCCCATCCTCCGTTAATAAACGTTTAGATAATTTCTACTACAGCTACAACAACAAACAGCAAACAGGGTCTAAATCAGCTCCTGGCTACCGGGCCTGGGGCCAGAGCTGAGCTCCTGTGCTGTCCTCTGTGTCCAGGGAGTGTCCACGCTCCCCGAGCCTCCTCTGTGTGGGGTGTACCTGTCCACCTGGCTTTCTGCCTGTGGTGCAGGCCCCGTTGCTTAACCTTGAAACCCCCACCCCCTTGCCCCCCGGAGGTGATGGAGAGCCAGAGGGTGCCACAGCAGGGACCCTCTCAGCGTCCACACGCAGCTTCTGCCACACCCCTCTCTCTTCCGTTTCTCCACAGACATTTTTCAGGGTCTTGCACCCCCCTTCCCTCCGAGGGTCATAAATGACGTCGCTGTGTGTGAAAGGTGCAGAAGCTCCCTGAGCGTTGCCCGGAACCATCCGGCTTCCGGATCCGCGTTGCACAACCACTGGCAATGGCTTCGCACAGAGCAGCCCCCGGAGGTGCCTGGTTCCTGTGGCTGTTGGCTTCTTGTTTTTGGTTTTCAGTGTCCCAGTGTCAAATGTCACGCTAGGAGGCCGTGTGAGAAGGATGCGATCGTGTGGCTGGTTCGCCCATCATGTTAAGGAGAAACTTCCCTTGCTTTCTCCGACTCTGGTGGGGTTCGTCCTGTCCCTTTACTTTAAAGTATTTTTACTGTCCCTAACTGGTGTGGCTCAGTGGATAGAGCGTTGGCCTGCAGACTGAAAGGTCCCAGGTTCAATTCTGGTCAAGGGCACATCCCCAGTGAAAGGTGTGCAAAAGGCAGCTGATCGATGTCTCTTATCGATGTTTCTAACTCTTTCTTCCTCTCCCTTCCTCTCTGTAAAAAAATCAATAAAATATATACTTTTTTAAAAAGTATTTTTACTGATTTCAGAGAGGGAGAGAGAGAGAAATATCGGTGATGAGAGGGAATCACGGATCAGCTGCCTCCTGCATGCCCCACACTGGGGATGGAGCCTGCAACCTGGGCCTGTGCCCTGACCAGGAATTGAATGCTGACCTCCTGGTCCATAGGTCGATGCTCAACCCCTGAGGCTCTGCCAGGCCTGTCCCTTTACTTTAAAGGTTGCTCCATCTTTTCCCTGCTCGCCACCCAACAAGGGACAGCGAAGCACATGTGTGCACGTAAGACACCCAGGCCTCCTGGTCTGCTTGGCTTGTTGGACCAGTTAAACTGCAAAACACACCACAGGAGGGGGTGGCGGGGAAAGGAGACATGCCAGTGACTTCACACGTGTATCTTCTGTGGGAAGAAGGCAGGTCACTGAGAGAGAATGAAAAATGAGCTCCCGTTGGCTGAGCAGCCGGCCCTGGGAATTATTGGCCTGTTTTGTGGACACTTGGAGCAAAGAGGTTTGAACTGTAGAAACGCCTTCTCTACACTCTGCTCCGTGCGGCTCTGTGTATACAATTCTTTTTAATAAGATTTGGGGGCCTCACTTCGCTCATGTACCGGGAAAGAGTCATCCTCGGTTATTTTGGGGGTCAGCTCTGTCCGGTGGTGTGAAATCCGGGTGCAGCATGGAAAGGCGAGAGGTGGCATGAATAAAGTAATCAGGCCCCACGGTGGTGACTCTGATACCGGGTGGCCTATGTTGGCATCCTCACGCAGCCAGGAGCAGGGACTAAGAGTTTCAACGCCCAGGCCATGTCTCTGGCGACAGCAACAGTGACATCACAGGCACTGACCAGCTGGCCGGTCATTCCACCCTGAGGTCCACTCCCTGCTCTCGCCATGACCTCTAACGGCGCACGGGACTGTCAGTGAGTGAGCAGCTGCTGTGCGAGCCTGGGGCTGGCCCTTGCTCGGAGCCTTCTGGAAGCCGGGCTCTCAGATCTGGTAAACAGGGCACGCAGGGCTATCACCCTTCCGCCTAAAAGGGTTGTTACAAAGCTTTCTAAATGGTGCAGGTCCGGGGCGCTCATTATGTAGGGATGGAGCCGGCTGCGTGTGCGGGATTCTGGGTAATGCGTGCCAGTGGCCATCCCGGAGAAACCCATGAGCGCAGAACCCGTCTGACTTGAGATGAGATCTTCAGATGCAGAGCAAACATTTTTTATTTTATTTTGTGTGATTTCATTTGCCCGGAGGTTCTCCGATCATCCTGGAAACCGGACGTTGCCCTCCGCCCTGCGTGAACGGGGCCAGAGGCCGGGGCGCCGAGCGCCGGCGAAGCGATGAGACGTGTTTTCATGTGTTCAAAGGCCCGGCCGCTCATCGAGTTCCCCGTGTCGCTTCCCGAGGAACGCGACACCCCGAGCCAGAGGGATAAACAGGGCGTTGCCATATTATCGTTCGGTTTGTGGCATAACGGGGTTCCCGATCCTTCGCCCTCTGTTTGGGGAGTGGGGGTGGTGGTATTGATTTTGGAGAGGATGATAGAAAAACAGAGGGTTTATGATGGAGCAACACACCCAGAGGATGTATGTGCCGAGAGTTTCGGAAAAGCCGGAACGTCTCAGCAGCTCAGAAGGGAGGCGGCAGCTTCGTGGGGCAGAAGCTGGATTGCAACACGCGGGGAGCTGACGGGAAGCGGGGACCGTCTCAGGGTTACAAGAAAGGCCCGGCCCGCCTGCCAAGCCTCGCTCCTGTGGGATCCAGGGTAAGGCCAACTTTCAAAGTGTTTCTCGGGCTGCGAGGTTCTGGAATGTCTCTTCGGTGAGACAGCTGCGAGGCCCTGGGGGCTCGTACCCCCCACCCCCCACCGTCTCCACCTCCGTGTTCCTGCTGCTTCTCTCCAAACCGCGTCCACACGGCGGGAGCCGGGGATCCTCAGAGGCGGCATCGTCGTCATCCCCTTTTAGGGAAAAATCCACATTTTTTTCTTTTTTTGTCATCGAAAAGATTCTGCCATGAAATCATCTTTCAGATGGAACCGCGGACATTAGAAAAAGAATGGAAAATACCCATACAAGTCCATACAAGAGGACCAGGAGGGTCAGGATATACGTTTACTGTCTTCAAAGACTAGGGAAACACATGAAATATTTAAATGAAAGTAATTTCTTTTCTTTTTTGTTCTTTTAAGTATATTTTATTGATTTTTTTTTACAGAGAGGAAGGGAGAGGGATAGAGAGCTAGAAACATCGATGAGAGAGACATCGATCAGCTGCCTCCTGCACGACCCTTACTGGGGATGTGCCCGCAACCGAGTACATGCCCTTGACTGCAATGGAACCCAGGACCCTTCAGTCCACAGGCTGATGCTCTATCCACTGAGCCACACCGGTCAGTGCAAATGAAAATAATTTCTAAAGGCATGGCCTGAAAAGGTCCCACTTTTAAGGATTTAGTCTAAAGGAATCAAGATGCACAAACATATTTAGTTAATATATATTCCTTGCAGAATTTTTCATAATTAAAAAAACAACACAGTGTTTAGATAGTGGAACACTAATAAATATTAATAATGATTCCTTTGGAGGCTGGTAGTGGTATATGGTAAAGAGGTTCACTGTCAACTTATTATCGTGGTATTCCCCAGTACTTCAAAGCCATTTCACAGGGAAACATTCTTTAAATCAGTCATTTTCCAATTCGTATGCTGCTGATGAAAAAGGGGGTTTGGAGCCCTGGCTGGTGTGGCTCAGTGGATAGCGCGTCGGCCTGCGGAATGAAGGGTCCCAGGTTCGATTCCGGTCAAGGGCATAGGCCCAGGTTGTGAACTTGATCCCCAATGTGAAGTGTGCAAGAGGCAGCCGATCTATGATTCTCTCGCATCATTGATATTTCTCTCTCTCCTTCTCCCTTCCTCTCTGAAATCAATAAAATATATTTAAAAAGAGGGAGGGGTTAACGCCCCTTCCGGTAGGAAGGCTAGACATAATTTAATCAATAAAATATATTAAAAAAGGGGGAATAGATCCCACTTCAGTCCAACAGATGACAACAGCGGCCAGCAACTCTACGATGAAGTTCAGTTCCCAGAATGTATTTCCCTGGTCTTTGAAGACAGGGCTTGATGAATTGCCAACTTTGCTGGCGGAAGACGGCTGTGCTAGCGTGCCAGGCGACCGTGGTTCGCTGCTGGAGGATTTGTGAACTAGTGCGTGTGTTTCGTGGGAAGCTTCTAGAGTCACGTTGTTTGGGGCCTTTGGTTGAGGAGGACGCCGAGGCTACTAATCGGAGAGCGGTGCCTGGACTCAGCCGCCCGTTGCTGAATGCGAGTGAAGGAATAGGTGACGGCATTGATGCCGGGGTTACCCCGAAGAGACGTGGCATTTTCTTGTCATTGGTTCATTGAAAGACATTAACCGAGCATCTACAGTGTACAAAGTCCTGGGGCCTCCGATGTCGGGGAGCTTGTCCTCTTGTGTGGGTCTGATCAGCTCAGATCACCCCCGGAGAAGCGGAGGGGGACACAATGTAGGAAGATGGGTGCAGGAGGTGAGAACTCCGGGAGGAGTGGAATGACCGGCTCACCCTGGTTGGCCCAAGGCTATCCTGTTTTGCGCACAGAGCATACGGGGACCCCCAAATCCCAGACCAACGGGGTGGTTGTTCACCTGAGGAAAGGTGAGGAGCACACCAGGTCTTTCTGGAAGTGGTGCTCCGGACAGGGGGGGCTGAGTCTCCAAGTCTAGAGGCGGCCCCATGGTGAGTGAGGGTGGGCTGAGGGTGGAGGGTCCGCGTGAGGGGAGGACAGATTCTGCAGAGGAGGCCCTGGCTGAGGACACTGCAGCACCGGGTGTGGAGAAACCGGGGGGCCGCTCTCAGGTCCCAGGTCCCAGCTGCTGAAATGAGGAGGAGGGTGAGCCCCCAGGAGCCACGCCTGATCCCAGAGGACGGCAAGGGGACAAGGTGGCGTGGATCGTTGGACCTACCGTACAAAGCACCACGTACTGAGCTGCTGAGACAGCAGAAATGTATTGTCAGCTCTGGAGGCCTGAGGTCCCGGTCAGCAGAGTCCGGTCCTCCTGAGGCCGTGAGGGACAGCCTGCTCCCCTCCCCCCAGCTTCAGGTGGTTGCCGGCCATCTGGAGGGGCACCTAGACCAGCCAACGCAACACTCAAGTTGCTCCTTCACCTTCTCATGGTGTTTTCCATGTGTTCTGTCTGTCTGCACATTCCCCCTTTTTAGGACCACTCTAATAACCATGTATTTTATTAACTAATTACCTCGGTAAGATTCCCATTTCCAAACAAGGCCACCCGCTACGGTGCTGGGTGGGACTTCAGCAGGTGCGGCTGGTAGACACGATTCAGCCCATTCCAGTGGGGCTGCTGTGAGGAGATTAAACAGGGACCCCCAAGCACCCCAACAATGAGGGGGCAGATCCCATGTCCGTCCAACAGATGACGGTGAGGCGACACCGCTGGGCCCTGGTCCCCCGCTCCTCCTGCTCTGGCCCTGAGCGGGCCGCCCACCCACGTGGACCGGGAGAGAGCGGGCCCCCGCCACCCGCTCTGGCCGGCAAACACAGGGTCTGTTGGGGTGTCCTTCTCGGGAGGGTCGAACCGGGGAAGACACAGCCTCTGGCCCACGGCTGGCGGTACCGAGGGAAGACATGACCTTCTGGTGAATGTGTGCAGAGGGAGCCTCAAGAACACTGCTCACCGCGGCGCCTAGAGGAGGGAACTGAGCGATTAGGGTGCAAAGACACGCGGTCTGAGAGCGGCGAGGAGGAGAGGCGGCCCAGCCCCCAGGGGCCACGCCTGACCCCAGAGGACGGTAAAGGGACGAGGTGGCGTGGATCGTGGCTGTAAAACACACGCTTTATGGTGAACGATCACGCTACCCAGTTATCTTTTGAATGGACTTTCCTGGGTGGAATGGGGAGGCTTAGAAAGAGAGCGAAGCCCAGGGAGAAGGGACAAGGACCACTCTAATAACTGTGTATTTTATTAACTAATGACCTTGGTAAGATTCCCATTTCCAAACAAGGCCACCCGCTACGGTGCTGGGTGGGACTTCAGCAGGTGCGGCTGGTAGACACGATTCAGCCCATTCCGGTGGGGCTGCTGTGAGGAGATTAAACGGGGACACCTAGCACCCCAACAACGAGGGGGCTATTCGAGGTGTCGTCACACACACGCGGGGCAGAGCTGACCGCAGAAACAGAGTTCTCCAAGGACGCAGGAGCCGCGGACACACGGACGGAAGGAGGGAGAGAGCCAGAGATCTGACGCGCAGACTCCGATGCTTATGGGGAAAGGCCAGGAGAACTGGGGAAGAGAGCAAACGCTCCTGACCTGGAAACTCACGGCTGTGCATACACGACACCACGTGATTTTCACAATTATGATCGTACGTGTGATTTCTGCTCAAGCTGCAATGACATTTCACATATGTCGTTTCCTTTCTTTTCCTTTAACATCATATGATGAGCCCTTCCCACGGCGTTAGATAATTTACAGGAGAGACTTTGGTCGTTTTATCACGTGACTGGGCCACAGTGGAAGTATCTCGTGATTTTGTTTGGGCATTGTGCCTCGTACACATCACGCGACGCTGTGTGTTTTGGTTTATAAATTGTTTCTTACGTCATGCATTATTTCTGGAGGGTCATTTCCTAGAACTTGAATGATCGGGTCAAAGGACATGCAAAACAGAGGTTCCCAAATGTTAGTATTCCACAGACCAAGACATACAAAAATAAACAGCCCTAACTGGTTTGGCTCCGTGGATAGAGCGTCGGCCTGCAGACTGAAGGGTCCCAGATTTGATTCCGGTCAAGGGCACGTATCTTGGTTGCGGGCACATCCCCAGCAGGAGGTGTGCAGGAGGCAGCTGATCAATGTTTCTAACTCTCTATTCCTCTCCCTTCCTCTCTGTAAAAAAAAAAATCAGTAAAATACATTTTAAAAAATTAAAACAAAAATAGACCAAAATAGAGTTGTTGGCCTTTTCTTCCATCAAGAAAGTACATTAAAAAGGTACTGGGTAGCATGATCGTTCACGATAAAGAGTATGTTTTACAGCTGCGATTTGAGAGCAGCCAGTATCACCATACAGAACTGTCTTTAAACGGAACAATGTGGTCCATGAGAAACCCAGGACGAGGTATTATTATTATTATTTTAAAATATATTTTATTGATTTTTTTACAGGGAGGAAGGGAGAGGGGTAGAGAGTTAGAAACATCAATGAGAGAGAGAGACATCGATCAGCTGCCTCCTGCATGCCCCTTACTGGGGATGTGCCCACAACCAAGGTACATGCCCTTGACCGAAATCGAACCTGGGACCCTTCAGTCCGCAGGCCGACGCTCTATCCACTGAGCCACACCGGCTTCGGCTATTTTTTGTATGTCACTCTGTACCCGGGACAGGTTTGTCAGTGGTCTGACACTGGGTGCTTTGGTCGCTGGCGCCAATTCAGTGCCCAGAGGGACCCCCACCCTCCCAACTTGGGGTGCGGTGAGGCAGGAAGCTTCATTCTGTGCAAGCAGCTCAGCATTCATCCGGCCCCGCTGTGGAGCAGCGCTGCCAGGACCCAGCGGGTAGCGCTAGATTTAACAAAATGAAAATAAAAACGAAATAATTTTTTAAAAGGTTAAAATTTTTAAAAAAATAACTTTTTAGAGAAATGTCTAATAAAAGTATGGTTGGTCAGAATCCGGGAGCGTTATGGAGGGTTTATTCTACACTGTTCAAAAAATCACTATGCGGGCGTGTTAATCCTTGCTGTGTTTGTACGTGTGTGTGTGTGTGTGGGCATGTGTGTATTTAAAATCCTTTCTTATGGACAGGATTAGCTCTGGTTGGCGGGGGGCCCCGCTTTCCCAGTATACTAAAGAAAGCACGTTTCCTTCGGAGAAGGAGTAATACTTGGTGCGGGGGAGCAAAAAATGCACTCCCAAAATATCCTGTGTTAGTGGAGACGGTAAACAGATTTTAAAACCCTGGCCTGGGACCCGTCCGCCACAGAGGATGCAGCTTAATGACGCTGTGGTCATCTAGGACAACAACGATTTTTTCCACCGGCACAAAAATAAAACCGCTGGCCTCCAGTGCAAATTCAGCTTCCTTTCCTCCGAACAACCGAGTCCATTTCCAAGCCAGCGCCTCCAGCATTAAACACTTCCTAGCAACTCACATTTAATTTTATTTTATGAGGAATTAATCCCTGAATTATAGCCAAAGATCAGATTCTGGTCATTTCATCGCCGCCGGCTTTATTACCAGTCCTCTGATTTACCACAGTCTTTAAAAAAAAACCAAACAGATTCTAAAAGCCATGTTAAGGAGTCATTTGTGTTTAGTTAAAAGCGCTATAAAATGCGACACGTTACACAGATGTCTAACGCCAGCAACATCACCATGTAGATTAGGTTGGACCAGGTGTGTGGCATCGCGACGTACCGTAAGAAACGTAAATCTGTCGCCCTTCCCTCTCCCGGTCCATCTGTCTTCGTTCCCACAGCTTTTGGGATTTCCTAAGTGGCCGGAGCACGCCCCTTCCGCCACACCTGCGTGTCCGTGACGGCGTGACTTCGGGTGACCTCGCCATGGGAGATGGCGGCTAGGGGAGCTAGCCAGGTGATTGGAGGGTGAGATCTTTCACTCCCGACCCCCAGGCGGGGGGTCCTTACACCCCCAGATAGACAGCTCACCGGTGGGTAGGTGTGGGTGAGTTTTCGCTGGCCCCGTACCTTCTAGAACTACATCCGTCTTAACATGGCAAGCGCTTTTTCTGGGGGTAGAATTTCTACTCAGAAGGCCAGGATCCCTTTTCCCCTGCTGTGGGCACATATCTGTGAATTTATCAAAGCCAACGGGATTGTTGGGTGTATTTAAGACGAGGGTTGTTTGCAAGGCTAGCCTTGCTCGGTTGCATATATTTACTTATTTATTTACTTACTTACTTATTTATTTTTTTTATATTTTTAATTGATTTGCACAGAGCCCATTCCGGTGGGGTTGCTGTGAGGAGATTAAACGGGGACACCTAGCACCCCAACAATGAGGGGGCTATTCGAGGTGTCGTCACACACACGCGGGGGAGAGCTGACCGCAGAAACAGAGCTCTCCCAGGACGCAGGAGCCGCTGAGAGAGAGATATTGATCAGCCGCCTCTTGCACACACACACACACACACCCCACTGGGGATGTGCCCACAACCAAGGTACATGCCCTTGACCAGAATCGAACCTGGGACCCTTCAGTCCCCAGGCCGATGCTCTATCCACGGAGCCAAACCGGTTTCGGCGTCGGTTGCATATAGGCATTGCATCACGGCTAGAAAGGGAGTATTCATGTTCAAACAGAAGACTGTGCTGAACACGGAAAAACCAGCCGATGCAGACGTGAAACCCGTACGTGTGCCGTGGGGGCGAAAGGCGCACCCGCTGGAGGCAGAGGCAGAGCAAACCGAAGCGCGGAACGGCAGGCCCAGGCAGGCTGAGCGCCGGGAACGTGAGCCACGTCGGAGGGGAGGTGGGAGGGAGAAGACGGTGACGTGCCTCCCCTGGCTTGGAGGGAGGAAGATCTCCCGGTTCCTGGATGTGCACCTTGGAGGCTTTGCAGGCCGCAGGGAAATGGCACTTTCTGTGAACCGTGTTGGCAGAGCTGCCACTTCTGCAGACATTTCAAGGACAGAGCGTGGCAACTGTCGAGGGGAGACGAGCGATGTCAATGCACAGAGCTAACCGGTCCCCGGAGAGGTCAGCGGGTGTATTCCCAGCACGTAGCTCTGGTGCGCTCTGTGCAGGCCCGTCCTCAGCCAATATAAACTGGTTCCCAGATAAGAAGGCTGCCGGCAGGGAGCGTGCAGGAGGCTAATAATAACACGGCTCCCCTCGCTGCCGCCATGGAGTGGGCAGCTGTATTTCCGTGCGTTGGAGGTGCGCTGGCCCACATTCGCTCTCTGTGCTCACGAGGAGGCCAGGAGGGGAAGCTGATAAGCACGTGTGTTTCCCAGTGCTCAGCGCCCGCCTGGCACCGTGTGCATCCCATGTTACTGGCATGTTGCCTCACAGACCACATGTGTGGAGGTACTGTGTCCTCCAGTGAATCCCCGGATGGGAGTGACAAAGATGCGTGGGTCCTGAGGCAGAGGAGGGGGGTGTGCTGGGGTGGGGAGGAACTGAGACTTGGCAGGGGGGACCCCACATCCCTGGGCCGGGGGACCTGCAGCCCGGGCTTGCTATTGTCTTGGGGTGGCTGCTCATGTCTCCCCTTTCACCCTTAAAAGCGCCCCAGCCTGGATGGTGTGGCTCAGTGGGTTGAGCGTCGACCTATGAACCAGGAGGTCCCAGTTCCATTCCTGGACAGGGCCCAGGCCCAGGTGGTGGGCTCCATTCCTGGTGTGGAGCTTGTAGGAGGCAGCGGATCGAGGAATTTCTCTCCTTGATGTTTCTTTCTCTTCCCCTCTCCCTTCCTCTCTGACGTCAATACAAATTATTTTAAGTGTCCTAATTTATTAGATGCTCGATTTTGTAGTTACCTTTAACTTAGGATCAACGCCAGGGACTGAGGGGAGGCACCCGGCTTCAGCATCTGTGAAATCTCAGCCATCTCACAGGAAGGCAGTGATGCCATCCCGGCTGCGGGTCCTGGGCGCTTCCTGGTCTTATGTAAAACGTGGGACCTTTTTAACAGACTCCACTACTTCTGGGGACCTACAGTTTATAGTGACAGCAAGGTGCACCCACAATGCCCCCGAGCCCTGCTCACCACCCACCCCACACTGGCCTCAGCCACAAACACCCTGGCATCCTCTTCCGAGAAGCATCCCAGAAGGGTGTTCCCAAGGAGACGGAGCCCGATCCAGGGACCAGTCCAGGTGGAAGGAAGGGGGAGAGGAAGGAGCTCCAGAGACGTGACCAGAAGAAGGAAGACATCGGGGGAGGAGGAGATGTGTGTGCGCCCGTGTTCACGGGCAAGAGGCGGGAGCGGCCCACGTGCTCCCCACAGATGAGCTGATAAAGCCGGTGTGAGACAGACACACCCACACATGACACCCGCACGTGGAATGCCATTCAGCCGTGGGAAGGAAGGAAGTTCCGCCCTCAGAGGGATGAACCCGAGAGCATTCCAGACTCAAAGGACACATGCGGCCTGCCCCTCCTCCCCCCAGGAGGCTGTCCCCTGCACCCCTTCACTGCCTTCCCCGTGGTGTGCCAACAGTGCCTGGGCCCAGCCCACACAGGTGCACTTTGAACTCGGGGTGCCGGGCGATCTGGGAGCCAGCAGGCTGGCGGCACAGGAGCAGGAGGCTTTACCCGGTGCAGACACAGACCTCCCTGGTGGCACAGTGTGGACTCAGGTGACTCCATGGTGCAACCGGCACCTGAGACAGCACAGCGAGCCTTCCCCTTGCCCTCCAAGCCATCCGTCTGCCTGTCCCTGTCCACTGTCCCCGTCCACTGTCCCTGTCCGCCTGTCCCTGTCCACTGTCCCCGTCCACTGTCCCCGTCCGCCTGTCCCTGTCTGCCTGTCCCTGTCCGCCTCCTCTCCTGGCCAATCATGCTGCGTCCAGGCCTCTGGTCCTTGCTCTGTCCCCACCCAGAGGAAACCTCGCTATCCACCGTGTCCAGAGCCTCCCCCCGTGCCCATGCCGCACCGTGACTCAGT
>JAAGEH010000522.1:0-10175 GCA_011751065.1 Lasiurus cinereus
AATATCCCAAAGCTGGAAATAACAAAAAATATAGAATAATTAATAAAATAGTTATTCATAGAACCGAGTATTTCTCAGCAATAAAAAAAATAACTCTTCATAAGCTTCTGTATTGCATATCAAAATGATTGTGTGGCATGGAGGAAACCAGTATTTGTTAAAATGTACACATCAAAAAGTAGCTATAAAATTATGAACAGTATGAACTATTCTATTGTATGAAATGGAAAATCCCTGAAAGCATGGAGGACCAAGAAAGGCAGAGAGAGATTAGAACATGGCAGTAAGAAAATATTGGTGTTCCAAAAGAAGTTATGAGGTTGTTGGTATAGAAAATAATGCAATAGTTAATAATAATAAACAGGAATAAACTCTGCCTCAGTCCATGTTCTTAGTTGGTTGGGTGTGATTCCATTTAGTGACAGGTCTCTGATTTGATTCCAGGTCAGTGAACATCCACAAATTGATTTCTATTTATGGCTCGTAGGATACAACAGTCCTATCTTAACCTCTCTTTTCTAGTCTCTCTTTCTCCCAAAAAATGAATAAAATTATTTTCTTAAAAAGAATCTCTATGTTTTGCAAAATTTACAACTGTGAGCCTCTTGTTACCCCACCCTGTGGAGGAGTTGCAGGTGGTTTATGTCACATGTGACAGTTTCACAGCTTTATCTCTAGGTCAGGGCTCACCAAATAGCACACATGAGACAGGTGCACTTTGTTGCATGTCAGTCCACGCCATCTTGCAGAGGGAGGTAGATGTCTGCAGCGGTCTGAAAGCTGTGGCTGAAGCACCCATCGAACAGCCAGGGACCCAGAACACCACTTTCCAATAGACTCAGACACGCAAACTCAAAGCAATCCTCATGGTACACAGAAAGGTCAGATTTCGCCTGGGATAAGGTAAGGTCTCCTTTCCAGCAGAACAGACACGCAAACTGTGGGAACCGGGCTGCGGGAAAGTGTCTCTGGAGAGGTCCACGGATGTGGGGCAGGGCATGATCCCTAAGTGTGGAGGTAAACTCTCGGAGCTGTTGACAAAGGGGAGCTCTGGAAAAACGACTCATTTTGATCTTAGGCAGAGGGACAACCTGGGAGTTATTACAGTGTCTCTGCTGCAAAATCCCCACAAACTGGTATTGAGAACCACAGAGTAGCAGGATCTGAGCACAGCCTAGAGAGATCCTGTGCTTAGTCTCAGAGGTCAATTCCGAAACACTGCCACCCAGTGGATGACGCTCAAATTGACTCACGCATAACCACAAAAGAATAAAGAGATTAAAACACAACTCAACTGTGGAACACAGGGAACTGCAATACCCTCCCACCTGGGAAACAGAAGTGCCAATCAAAACAATAGTGGAAGAGAATGACCATTCTATTTCTTTTTTTTTAATTTTTAATTTTTTAATTTTGTATTTTTTTCATTTTTGCATATTTTAATTAAAAAACAATTTTTTTCTTTCCTCCTCAATTGATTTCACCTTTTAAATTATTACGTTTTTGTTTTTAACTAGTATTAGTACTAATATCATTTTACCATTTTGGAAAAAAACAAGTGTCATTTTGTTTTCCCTTTATTTTACTTTGGGATTAGCGTTCTACATGCTATTTTCATATTTCCTTTAGCATAATTTTACTCTACCTTAACTCTACCTTTATACCAACACTTTCCTCCTAACTTTCCCCATTTTATTGTCTTGTTTTCTCTTTCCCTTTTAAAACTTTAGATTCTCCCCATTCTTTCTCTTTACTGGGTTAAAATTTCACCCCACTTATATATCTAATTTCAAATCCCCTACTCCAAGCCCATACAAACCACTCTCTTCTTGACTTCACTATCCAAAAAGTTGTTTTTCTCTATGACCTTTTGTTGCTCTTTGCCTGAATGGTGATTATATCGATTTTTTGTACGTTTTTGGTGAGATTGTTTTAGCTTATTCTACTTGTTTTATTTTGCCTTTGTTTGCTTTGTTTTGGTTCATTTTCTACCTCTCTGTTCCCTCGCCTCCCTCAATACCAGTTGTTATTTGTAGTTTATATTAATCTCCAGGTACTAGTTGCTGGCATTTCTTGGGATTAGTGACTGTTCTTTGATGTTTTCTTCTGACATCTATATTTTGTTCCCCTTTTCTCTCTTATCCTCTTTCTGTTCTCTCTTTTTTTCTCTTTCTCTTTTCTTCTTCTTCTTCTCCTTTTTATTTTATTTTTTTGTTCATATACTTATTTTTTCTCCCTCTCCTAATTTGATTTTGGCATTTCTTTCTTTTCTTTTTTCGTCATTTTCCTCTTCTTCTTTCTCTACTTATCCCTAATTTGTCTTTCATTGGAGATCACCTTATTTGTGATTATTAACATCGTGAATACATTTCTATGCAGTGCCTTCTGTGTTGTACCTGGTCGTGTTGTGGTTTGTGCCTTTCAATCAATGTAGGAGAGAGAACTACATAACCAGACACCTGGAGAAGAAAGACCATGGGCAGAAAAAGAAACAGCCCACATAAGACAGAAAGGCAGGTACAACCAGAAAAGGAAGTAAACGAAATAGAAGCAGAAATAAGCCTGCCAGAGAAAGAGTTCAGAGAAATGATCATAAGAAGGATGTAAAGAATGGAAGACAAAATTGACAATGTAAGAGCCAAGAGGAAATGAAGAAGACCCAAGAGAAAATGAAGAAGAAGCAAGAAGAAATTCAAAAGAAGCAAGAAGAAATGCAGAAGAACCTAGAAGAAATGCAGAATAATCAAGAAGAAATGAAAAATGACATCACTGCTATAAAGAACTCAATAGAAAGCATCAAAAGTAGACTAGAAGAAGCAGAGGACCACACCAGTGAGCTAGAAGACACAGAAGGAAAAAATACCCAAGTACAGCAGCTTCTAGAAAAAAAAATTAAAAAGCAAAAGGAGAGCCTAAGGAAACTTAGGGATAACACGAAACAAAACAACATCCACATAATCGGGGTTCCAGAAAGAGTGGAAACTCTACAAGGATTAGAGAACGGTTTGAAGAAATAATGACAGAAAATTTCCCCAATATAGGAAAGAAAAAACCCACACAAATCCAAGAAGCTCACAGAGTCTCAAGCAAAATGAACCCCAACAAACTGACACCAAGGCATATTATAATTGAATTGGCAAACACCGACAACAAAGTAAGAATCTTAAAAGCAGCCAGAGAGAAACAGAAAGTTACCTACAAAGGAACCCCCATAAGACTAGCTACTGATTTCTCAACAGAAACTCATCAGGCCAGAAGGCAATGGAATGAAATATACAAAGTCATACAAAGGAAGGCTCTGAATCCAAGAATACTGTACCCAGCAAGGCTTTCAATCAAAAGTGTAGGGGAAATCAGAAGCTTCACAGACAAAAAAGGACTAAGGGAATATATTACCACAAAACCAGCAATTTAGCAAATATTAAAAGGTCTGCTGTAAAAGAAGAAATAGGACGCAAAAATGGAACTTGGGGATAAAGACTAAAAATGGAAACAGATAGGCACCTATCAATAATAACTTTAAATGTAAACAGCTTAAATGCTCCAATCAAAAGACAAAGGTAATCGATTGGATAAGAAAACATGATTCATATACCTGCTGTCTATAAGAAACCCATCTCAGAAAAAAAGATGCATACAGATTGAGGGTAAAGGGATGGAAGATGATAGTTTTGGCAAATGGAAATAAAAAAAAAGCTGAGGGTGCAATACTTATATCTGATAAATTAGATCTCAAAGTGAAGGACATAACAAGAGATAAAGAAGGCCACTTCATAATACTAAAGGGAACAATCAAGGAAGAAATAAAAAACATCATGGCAATAAATGACAAGAAGAAATAACTCTGGTAAACATATACGCACCCAATATAGGAGCACCTAAATACATAAAATATACTCCTGGAGAATATTAAGGGAGAGATTGACAGCAATACAATCATAGTAGGAGACTTTAATACCCCACTGTCACCATTGGACAAATCCTCCAAACAAAAAATCAGTAAAGAAACATCAATCCTCAATGACTCAGTAGACCAGATGGAATTAATTGACATCTTCAGAACATTTCACCCCAAAGACACCGAATATACATTCTTCTCCAGTGCACATGGGTCATTTTCAAAGATAGATCATATGTTGGGCCATAAGAAAAGTCTCTTCAAATTCAAGAAGCTAGAAATCATATAAAGCATTTTCTCAGACCACAGTGGCATAAAACTGCAAATAAACTATAATAAAAACAATAGAAAGAAATCAAACAAATGGAGACAAAACAGCATGCTATTAAACAACAACTGGGTAACAAGAGAGATCAAGGAAGAAATAAAAAACATCATGGCAACAAATGACAATGACAACACAACAATACAAAATTTATGGGACACAGTGAAAGCAGTCTTGAGAGGGAAGTTTATAGCCCTACATGCCTACTGCAAAGAACAGGAAACAATGATAATAAATTTCCTAACACTACAACTCAAAGTGGTAGAAAGAAAGAAACAAGAAAAGCACAGTGTAAGCAGAAGGAAGGAAATTGTAAAGATTAAAGTGGAGATAGACATCATGGAGACCAAAGAAACAATTCAAAAGATCAACTAAACCAATAACTGGTTCTTTGAAAGGATAAACAAGATTGATGGACCTCTAGTCAGGCTCACCAAGAAGCAAAGAGAGAAGATCCAAATAAACAAAAACAACAGACCCCACCAAAATACAAAGGATTGTTAATAAATACTATGAACAACTCTATTCCAATACATTGGAGAACCTGCAAGAAATGGACATACTCCTAGAAAAATATAACCTTCCAAAACTCAATCAGGAAGAATCTAAACATCTCAATAGTCCATTACTTTGGAAGAATTAAAGCAGTCATCAAAAAGCTTCCAGCATATAAAAGCCCAGGATCAGATGGCTACACAGGACAGTTTTGCCAAACATTTAAGGAAGAAATAAAACCTATCCTCCTCAGACTATTCAAAAACATTCAAGAAGAAGGAACCCTTCCAAACACCTTCTATGAACTCAGCATCACCCTAATACGAAAACCAGATAAAGAAAACACAAGAAAAGAGAATTATAGGCCAATATCTCTCATGAACATAGATACCAAAATCCTCAAAAAATTCTAGCAAATGGGATCCAGCAGTACATGAGAAAGATCATACACCATAACCAAGTAGGATCCATCCCAGGAATGCAGGGATGGTACAATATCTGCAAATCAATAAATGTGATACATCACATAAACAAATGGAAAGATAAAAATCACATAGTCATATCAATTGATGAAAAAGCATTTGAGAATATCCAACACCCTTTCTTGATAAAAACTCTCAGCAAGTTGAGAATAGAAGGATCGTACCTCAACATCATTAAAGCCATATATGATAACCCCACAGCTAATATCATACTCAATGAGAAACAGCTAAAACCACTTCCCCTAAGAACAGGAACAAGAAAGGAATGCCCACTCTCACCTCTGCTGTTCGACATAGTACTGGAAGTATTAGCCATTGCAATTAAACAACAAGAAGCAATAAAAGGCATGCAAATTGGAAAAGAAGGAGTAAAACTGTCCTTATTTGCATATGACATGATACTGTACATAAAAACCGGAAGGACTCCATCCAAAAACTAATCGACTTAATAAATGAATTTGGCAATGTAGCAGGATACAAAATTGATGCCAAGAAATCTGTGGCATTTCTATACACTAATAGTGAACTTACAGAGAGACTAAAAGAGAAATCCCGTTTACCATCGCACCAACAAAGTTAAGATATCTAGGAATAAACCTAACTAAGGTAAAAGACCTATATGCAGAAAACCACAGGACACTGAAAAAAGAGATAGAGGAAGACCTGAACAGATGGAAGAGCATGTCATGCTCATGAATTAGGATAATCAACATCATTAAAATGTCCCAACTACCCAAAGCAATCTATAGATACAATGCACTCCCCATTAAAATATGACGTATTTCACAGACCTAGAAAGAACTCTTTAAACATTCATCTGGAACAAAACAAGAGCTCGAATAGCCAGAGAATTCCTGAGAAATAAGAGTAAAGTAGGTGGAATCTCAATACCAGATTTCAAGCTATATTACAAAGCAACTGTTCTCAAAACAGCCTGGTACTGGCACAAGAACAGACATATAGACCAATGGAATAGAATAGAGAATCCAGATATCCACCCAAACCATTATGCTCAATTAATATTTGACAAAGGAGACATGAACATACAATGGAGCCAAGATAGCCTCTTCAAGAAATGGTGTTGGGAAAATTTGAAAGATACTTGCAAAAAAATGAAACTGGACCACTAAGTTACACCAAAAAATAAACTCCAAATGGATACAGGACTTAAACATTAGACGGGTTACCATAAAAAATACTAGAGGAATTCACCGGCAGCATAATCTCAGACATATGCCAAAACAACTTCTTCACTGATACTGCTCCAAGAGCAATGGAAGCTACAGAAAAAATAAACAAATGGCACTACATCAAAATATAAAGCTTTTTCACAGCAAAAGAAGCCATTAAAAAAAAAACAACAAGACCACTGTATGGAAGAACATATTTGCAAATGTTATCACTGATAAAGGTTTAATCTCTGACATCTACAGCCAACTTATACAACTTAATAAATGGAAGATAAATGATCTAATTAAAAAATGGGCAATGGACCTAAATAGGAGCTTTTCAAAAGACGAAGAAGGAAGGCCAAGAAACACATGAAAACATGCTCAAAGTCACTAATTATCCCAGAGATGCAAATCAAAATGACAATGCAATACCATCTCACACCTGTCCAAAAGGCAATCATCAACAGAATCAACAAAGGACAAGTGTTGGTGAGGATGCAGAGAAAAAGGAACCCTTGTACACTGTTGGTGGGAATGCAGACTGGTGCAGCCACTGTGGAGAACAGTATGAAGTTTATTCAAAAAATAAAAATGAAACTCCCATTTGATGCAGCAATTCCACTCTTAGGAATATATCCTAAGGAAGTAGAAACACCAATCAGAAAGGATTTATGCACCCCTATGTTCATAGCAGTAGATTTTACAATAGCTACAATTTGGAAAAAGGCTAGGTGCCTGACAGCAGATGAATGGATCAGAAAACTATGGTACATCTACAAAATGGAATTCTCTGCAGCGATAAAAAAAGAAGAAATTCTTACCATTTGCAATAACCTGGATGGAACTAGAGAGCATTATGCTAAGTGAAATAAGCTAGTCAATGAAGGGGAAACACCACATGATATCACTCATTTGTGGATAATAAAGAATATTATAAATTAATGAACAAAAGTATAGATACAGAGGAAGTAAAGCATTAAATAGATGGTCAAATTATAGCAGAAAGATGGAGTGGTGGGGTAGATAAGAGATCAACCAAAGAACTTGTATGCATGTATATAAGCATAACCAATGAAAACAAGACACTGGGGGGTTGGAGTATGCCTGTGAGAGGGGAGGCAATGGGAAGATATGTATATATGTAACACAAAAAAAACAACAACACTGCAACAACCAGGAAATGAGTGAAAAATAACAGTAAATTGGACAGAATAGTTAGAGAACAAGTGTAAATTACTTTTGAATATCAGGATATAGTATAGAAAGGGTTTGGTACATTGAGGGATATCCTGGAAACAGCAAAAAGCACCTTTGACAAGTTTGGGGAACAATGGCATTTACTGAAAAGTAGAACTAAATTATAAATTGTAGTAGGGAGATAAGTGTATAAGGGTCCTCAACTACAAAGAAGTGTGTAGGATGCTATTTGTATAAAGTTGAGAGGTCCCATCTAGGAACAGTATAGTTAGAGAGCAAGGAAAAATTATTTCTCAATTTTCGGATATAGGACAGAAATGGTTTCCTGGAAATACAGCAATAAGCACATTGAGACTACTCTTAAAACAACTGAACCCTGCGAGAAACAACCAGGAAATGAGTGGAATAAGCAGGATATTAGGATAGAGAACTACTACAAATGACTTATCATTGTTATGATACAGCATAACAAGTGTTCCTGCAATGTGGCAAATGGTTGAAATAGAGTAATAAGTACATTTAAGCCCTCTTTGAACACACTGGAATTAACTGAAAAATAACAATAAACTTTAAATGAAGTTGGGAGACAATTGTATATCACTAGTCAACTTCCAAAAGAGTGTAGAAAGGTATTCGTATCATGTGGGGAATTGCCTTAAAAAATGAGGAGAGCCCATTATAGGACACTGCAAGAACCAGGAAATGAATGGAAAATAACAGTACACTGTGGGAAACTTATTGTGCTTGACAGCCATTTTGTAGTATGCTCCAGCCACCTTAGCACTAACCTCCGGCTAGGTTTCTATTACCCCAAACCCTATCTCTTTCCCATAAGGTCCCTAACATAAAGAGAATAGTGAAAAACAAATGAAAATTACCTCTCAGTTTCAGGATGTAGAACAGAAAGGGTTGTCTACAATGCAGAAAATCCTGGAAATAGAGCAATAAGCACATTGAGACTGTCCTTGAAAACACTCAACCCTACAAGAAACAAATAGGAAATGAGTGGAATAAGCCTGATATTAGGACACAGAACTACTGGAAAAGATATGTCAGTATCAAGAAACAGCATAACAAGTGTTTCCTGCAATGTGGGATATCCTTGAAGTAGAGTAATATGCACATTTAAGCATTCTTTGAAAGCACGAGAATTAACTGAAAACTATCAGTGAATTTTAAATGTATTTGGCAGACAATTGTGTATCAGTTCTCAACTTTCAAACGAGTGTAGTAAGGTATTTCTATCATGTAGGGAAGACCCTTAGAAGATGAGGAGAGACAATTATAGGACATGACAAGAACCAAGAAATGAGTGGAAAATAAGAGTAAATTGGACAGAAAAGTTAGAGAACAAGTGTAAATTACTCCTCAACATCAGCATATATTATAAAAGGGATTTGTACAACATGGGACATCCCCGAAATAGAGCAATAATCACCTTATAACAGTTATGGGAACAATGGTATTTCCTGAACACTAGAACTGAAGTATAAATTTTAATGGAGAGATAAGTGTATAAGAGTTCTCAACTACAAAAAAAGGTTGTAGGATGGTCACTGAATAAAGCTATGAAGTCTCTTACATGAAAAGGATAGAGAAGAAGTGAAAATTACATCTCAGTTTAAGTACAAAGCTGAGAAAAAGGTTCATACATTGCGATAATTCCGGGAAATAGAATAAGCATATTGAGACTGTTCTTGAAACAATTCAACCTTCTGACAAACAACCAAGAAATGAGTGAAATAGACAGGATTACAGGATAGACAACTAGTGAAAAAGATCTGCCACTGTCAAGAAACAGCAAAACAAGTATTTCGTCCAATACGGGAGAGAGATGAAATAGAGTAATAACCACATTTAAACCACTTTTGAAGACATTAGAATAACTGCAAGGTAACAGTAAACTTTAAATGTATTTGGGAGATAATTGTGTATCAGTTTTCAAATTCTTAGAGAGTGTAGAAAGATATATGTATCATGTAGAGAAATACGATTTAAGAGGAGCAGAGCAAAAAAGAAGAAATGAGTGGAACATAAGACTAAATTGGACAGAATAGTTACAGAACAAGTGTCAGTTTCTTCAAAACATTACGATATACTGCATTCCTACAATGCAGAATACACTTGAAAGAGAGCAATACGCATCATAAAACAGTTTTGGGAACAATGCCATGTACTCAAAACTAGATCTAAAGTATAATTTATAAAAGAGAGATAGTGTATAAGGGTTTTAAACTACAAAGAAGTGCGTAGGATGCTCTCTAAATACAGCTAAGTGGTCCCTTACATAAACAGCATAGGTAGAGAAGACTTGAGAATTAGTTCTCAGTTTCAGGATAGAGGACTGAATGGGTTTCATACAATGCAGGATATCCTTGAAATAGAGTAATAAACACATTAAGACTGCTCTCTAAAACATTCAGGACCCTGTGAGACGCCACCATACATGACTGGAATAAGCAGGATAGTAGGATAGAGACTAAATTGAAAAGATTTTAGAGTGTCATCACACACAATTACATGTGTTATTTGCAATGCGGGATATGTTATAATTAGTGCAATAAGCACATTTCAGGCCACTTTGAAAGCAGTAGCATTAACTGCAA
>JAAGEH010000524.1:0-10859 GCA_011751065.1 Lasiurus cinereus
ACCCTAACCCTAACCCTAACCCTAACCCTAACCCTAACCCTAACCCTAACCCTAACCCTAACCCTAACCCTAACCCTAACCCTAACCCTAACCCTAACCCTAACCCTAACCCTAACCCTAACCCTAACCCTAACCCTAACCCTAACCCTAACCCTAACCCTAACCCTAACCCTAACCCTAACCCTAACCCACTAACTGGTCACCAACTAACCAGTAACCAGTTAACTAGTAACCAACAAACCAGCATCAAGTAGCCACCAACTAACCAACAACCAACTAACTAGCTGCCAACTAACTAGCAGACAACTAACTAGCAACCAACTAAGTAGCTAACAAGTAAGCAGCAACTAGCTAAGTAGTCAACAACTAAATATAAAAGGTTAGCAACAGCCAGCTAACTAGTTAACAACTAGGCAGTAGCCATCTAACTAGTAATTTGTTAACTAGCAAGCGGCCAACTAGCAACGGGGCAGCTAGTTAACAACTGAGGTAGAACTAGGTAAGTGCTAACTAGGTAAAAGATAACTGGTAAGCAGTTACCTATTTAACAACTAACTAGTAACCAGTAAAGTAGCTAACAAATAACAGATAAGTAGTTAACTACTAACCAGGCAAGTAGTAATTGGCTAACTAGTGACTGGCTAACTAGTAACCAGGTAACTAGTAACGAGTTAACTAGTTAACAGCTACCTAGTGACCAGTTAACTAGCGAAGAACTAATTAGCAGCCAACTATTAATCAGCTAACGACTAACCAACTAACTAGCAACAGGACAACTAGCAACCATGTAACCAGTAACCAACTAAATAGTAACCGGGTAAGTAGTATGTAGCTAAATAGTAACCAGCTAACTAGCAACCAGGTACCCACTAACCAGGTCACCAGTAACCAGCAAAGTAGTGACTAGCTTACCACCAACCAGGCAACCAGGAACCAACTCCCTAGCAACCAAGTAACACTCATCCAAGTAAATGTTAACCAGGCAGGAACCTACTAATAACCTGGTAACTAGTAACCACCTTACTAAAAAACATGCACCCATGCACCAAGTACTTGGTCACCAGGCAGCTACTCACTACTTAACTAGCCAACAGCCAGGTAGTCAGCAGGTAACCAGGCGGCAGGCACCTACAAACCAGGCACCTAGCAAATGCACAGCACTCAAGCAATAACCAACATAATTGTCATCTAAGCACTCACCACCTACCTTCTCATCAAGCAACAAGCAACCATCAAACTGTAACCATGTAACTACTAAGCAGTCACCAGATAAATGTTAAGGCAAGCAGAAAGCAAGAATCCATTCAACAGGCACATATTCACCAGCTAAGCAGTCACCGCCTAAGCAATCACCAACTAACTGCTAACCAACTCTACACTCACCACTGCACTAGTTACCAGGCACCCAGTCATAAGCTTTGCAGGCAACAATTAACAGGTGACCACTCACAATATAATAGTCATCAGCTAACTGCTCACGCCATAAATGATCATAAGTTAATTCGCCAATCTGGAACTTACCAGCAAGTAGCTGTCCACCAGGTAACTAGGCACCAGCCAAGCACCAAACATCAAAACATTTCTGAGACACCCACCAAACACACAAGTAGTCACAGCTATCCACTCACCCACCTCCTGGCTAATAGCAGAGTAGCTATTGGCCAACTCCTTACCGGCTCACTGGTCACCAGTGGACCCTGCACCCATGTACATGAGAAGCATTCACACACATTATTAACCGAGATCCCACCTACTTACACAACTAACCATTAAGTCAGCCCCACCTACATATTGCTAGACTGAGAGATAATTGCTGCCAGGCTGTCGTGGAACAAATATCTGCACAATGGCTAACTAATAAGCAACAAAGCCAGAGCGACAGTCAGAGGATAAAGTCCACACAACCACCCACACCATAATAGCCTCCACATACCCTCTCTCTTCCCCCTCCCTTCCTCTTCCTACCATCCATTCTCGATTTTCCTATGTTCTCTCCTTCTCCTCTCCCTGTCCTTCCCCCCTGCCTCTCGCCCCTTCTCCTTTTCTCCAGTCTGGCTTCCTGACTTCCCGTCTACCACCTCCTCCCCTCAAAGTAAAAGATATCTAACCTGAATGGGGCAAAAAGCGTTAGCAAAAAGCAGAACAACAAACACCATCAAAGCAACAAACACAGAAACACAGGACCCCTGGTCCTGCAGACATCTAAGAGAACAAACCGTAGGGCGAAAGCAAAAAAAGTCAACGGACGCGCACCAATAGTATTGGGGATGCCTTGCACATGTGACCTTTCACATATCAAGGAACTGTGTCAGCCAGCCTGAGAAACCTAAGCACAGAAGCAAACACAGAAACCGAAGGAACACAGCACACCAACGGTGGCCATGCACAAATGCAGGAAAGTCGAAAAAAAGAGAGTGAAGAGACTCATTCACACAAGGCGTTCTGCAGCGCACCACCGAAGAAAATAAAATTATTCTGGAGCCATGGAAGAAAAAGAGGAACTGATTGCCAGAGCACCATCGAAAACACACAAATGCGTCATGAACAAGCCTGTGGGTCCCGGCAGCAAACGTCTGCAAGGAGGCAAACAGACAATGAATCACAATCCACACAGGGAAAGAAAGAGCATCCTGCAAAGCGCTGCAGGCGCACCTTCTGCTTTCTCAACTACACCGGGCACAGAATAAAAACCACTCACATTCACCTGCACGCAACAGCACACAAGCATACCAGGCCATCACTGAGATGGGAGGCAAGTGAATACAATGCAACATCACTAGCCAAGCAGACCGCACACAACCACTTGTCGGCACCATCCTCTGAACTGAAAACACATGCTGCAACTCACACCACAAGCAGGGAAATCCAGGCCACAGCATACAAGACACACCCACTTTTGGGAAGCTTGCAAGGCCTACCCTGCAGGGAGGCCTAAAGAAGGGCCTTGAAAACGGTCTTTCAATAATTGTGTCCCTGTAGGCTGAGTCACTTGTGAACAGAGTGTCCTAAGTTTAGGGGTCAGGCAAGCGCACGTGGTTAAAAAGCTATGAAACAGATTACATGTCCTCGAGGAAAAACTGAACATACAAGAAAGGCGCGTCAAGCACAGGCTAAAAAGCAAACTTTTGCAAAGAATGATGAAGACATGGCTATGCGCCCAGGTTCATGTCTGGCAGTGACCTCAGAAACAAAAACCGACAAATACATTAGTGCCTCTTAACATACTTGCCTTCAGCAGCATCCCTGTTATTGGCCCTCCAAATCCCCGTTTTCTGTCTCCCCTTTTTCCAGTCGTCGCCTCTAACTTTCAGGTAACCCTGACCATGTCAGAGCGGGTCTCCGATAGGTGGCGCCCAGAACAGGGACCAGAGAGCACTAGAGGGTCGGGTCGACCCGGCACAAGATCTCGCGCATTAAGCGATTAGGTGAGCACGTGATTATTTGTTTGACGGCATTGATATAAACTCAATCGGGAGAAAGAAATATGGGCCAAACTAATGGTTCTGAACTTTTCGTACAGGTGCCACGCAGCTCTTTGTCAATGCGTGGTGCTAATGTAGATTCTAAGAAACTTTTTAATGTTCTTGTATTTGTAAGACAGGTGTGCCCTTGGTTTCCAGAGCGAGGTAATATTAATATAGAAACATGGAGGAAATTAGGTTAAAGGATTCATGGTAATTTTTAAGCTCATGGACCAGAGGCCGTGTCTGTTGACGCTTCTGCTTTGTGGTCTCTTATTGAAGACTGCATAGTAACTGATAGTGAGGCAGATAAGTGGAGAAAAGTAGCTGCTTATGGGACACTTACTCAGACCCGATCGGCAACAAATTTGCCTCTGCCCAATTGCCCCTTACCGCCTGTTCCCACATTAAGAACTTGTACCCCTCCAAAGTATGAAGAGCCCACAGTGCTCTCAGCCTCTGAGAGGGTTTCCATGCAACAGGGAGTTCAGACAGATAATGCTGTCACTAAGTTCTGTCAAACACAGACTTACAAAGAGTTTCTAAAAGCTCTTGAGGAGGTACCAGAAAGTAAACCTACGTTATATCCATCACTTACAAAGTTCAGAAAGGGAAATGAGCTTTCCCTTAGTGATTGGGAAGAGCTTGAGGAGCAAGCTGCTCATTATCGTGATGGTGAGGAAGGAGTATTTGCTGACGCAAAATCCGATCAGCCAACTGCACAATGTAAAGGACCTGAAGATAGCGGAACGCCGCAAAATCTCCTGGTCCAGACCCCAACGTGACGGCATCTGGGGTCCCAGTTTGGTCTGCTCTGGTCTGATTACTCTTTTTGCCTATTTTCTGTGTTTTATTTCAGTAGTTTCCCTGTTCATATTTAACTTCTGACAAAGAGTAACTTTCGGTTGTGGGAGAGCATGAGAAAGGCATGCATGAGAACCCGCGGCTGACTGGATGCTGATTACTAGGAGAAGTGTGTTTTGTGATGTTCTGGATTGGTTTTGGAATTGGCATTTGTGTAACAGTTTATAAAATTAGGACAAGAAAAATGGGACACGGAAACTCAAAGAAAGGTCATCTCAGTCCTTTTGAATGCATGATTAAAAATTCATATTAATTTTGAAAAGGAGGGGCAACAGATATGGTGTCTCTGTGGACGCCTTCACCCTTGTGAATTTGCTGTATTAAATTAAAAGTCCTAGGCATAAGTTTTCAAAATTTCAAAGAACACAGAACTTTTATCTCTGGCTTTCTTATCTCTTTTGGTGGTTGGAAACTTCCAGGGTCAGGGCTTACAGCTCTGCAGGGCAGAGAGATTCACAGACCCTGTCCCTGCCTGTGACATCATAATCCAACGTGAGCCATCTAAGGCTGAACTGGGGCCAAAGCCATTATTAAAATGTTGTTTTATTTTAGCATCTGTAACTGGATTAAAGATGTTTTCTTTCAGGTGGCCATCAAGGCTTCCAGTGCACCAGAATTCTCCCAACACACCCTTATCTTTCCAGGCTGACTAAGAGTCATTCTCCTCCACAGGTTGCATCTCAGGCTTCGAAAGGGGGCACTACTATAGCAGTCATCTGTAGTTTTCTTGGCAACGCCCACTATTTCTGTTTCTGCCTTTTGTATAAATTGTCTTCCTCTGACTCACAATAGAAAAGGGAGACAAGCAACTGGACTGGGGAACTGGAGGGAGGATGTTGGCAGTTAATCACGAAGAAAGGACACTAGATCTGGAAACCTGGAAGAGTGGGAAAAAATCTACAGGATTACTATTCTGCCCATGGGCCAGAGAAGGTCCCGGTGGACACCTTCTCCCTGTGGAATGTAATTGCAATTGCTTAGATCCAAGACATCAGGGACATCAATGCTCTGAGGGTCTGGTACAGGGGAAAAGGTTGGAAGAGGAGAAAGATTTGAATCCTACTGCTCCACAGGAGGCAGCAGACTTCATGCCGCCCCCTCCTCCAGAAAAGCATACATTACATGGATGATATTTTGCTAGCCCATTCTACCCAGCATACCCTTAGCAATGCTTATGGGGCTTTACAAAAATCTCTTAAACAGTTTGGATTAGTGATAGCAGATGATAAAGCACAAACCCACGAAACTTTTAATTATCTGGGTTTCTCCTTATACCCTAAAGAATGTAAACTCAAAAGATTGCAATTCGAACCGAACATTTGAAAACTGTCAATGATTTTCAAAAATTGCTTGGAGATATTAATTGGCTATGTCCTTCCTTACGTCTCACCACAGCCCCATTGCATTCTCTTTTTGAAACTTTACAAGGCGATGCTGATCCTGTTTCACCTCTAATGCTGACACATGAAGCTTTTCAAGCTCTTAAAATAGTTACTGAAGCTCTTTCTCAAGCTCAGCTTTCTCATTGTCATTATTCTCGACCTTGGAGGTCAATTACCTTACCCACTCCACATACTCCTACTGGAGGATTGTACCAAGAAGGAAATTTGTATTGGATCCATGCTCACATGTCTCCTTCCCATAGCTTAGACCCTTAGTATACTTTACTTGCTCAAAGAATTCAGAGTGGTAGGTAGGAAATTAAGTGCGTCACATGTAAGGAAGGATCCTGATGAAATTGTAGTTCCTTACACAGCAGAACAAACTGAATGATTACTGAATTGTACTAATGAGTTTCCTTTGGCCCTTGATAATTCTATGGGAACAGTAACCTATCATTTACCTAACAATAGGTCACTTCAATTTGCAAGCACAACTGCATTCATGCTTCCTATGAACATTGCTAATCAGCCTATTGATACTGCACGAACTGTCTTTCCTGATGGACCTTCCAATGGAAAAGCTGCAGTATCCGCAGAGGATACTGATCACGTTTAGCACGTAACATATAAACCTGCCCAACATACAGAACTATTTGCAGTTCTGCAATGTTTCATTTCATATAATGAACCTTTAAACATTTATTCCAATAGTCAATATGTAGTTACTGCCTTACATCACTTGGAGCGTGCACCGTTAATCCGTGCTGATAACAATACTATTAATTCATTGCTTTCACAGTTACAACAATTGATACACAACCGTAAAAACCCTTGCTTTATTGGACACTTTCAAGGTCAAAAGAATGTACCTGGACATTTATCTTTGGGGAATTCTCATGGTGCTTTTCTCATTAAAACAATTTATGTTGCCCTTATTTCTATAAAACAGATACAAACTCCTCATCAGCTGCACAGCAATCTTCTAGAGCCCTGAGAAGGCAGTTTAAAATTCTCATGACGCTGCACATGACATAGTGAAAAGTTCCAGTCAATGGGCACGACTTTTGACCGTTCCTCATTTGGGGGTCAATCCCCGAGGGTTGAGGCCTAATGATTCATGGCAAATGGATATAACACATGCTTCTTCTTTTGGGAAAATAAAATATGTGCATGTTACTATTGACACTTTTTCTGTATTTTTCTGGGCTTCGTGCACAGCCTCTGAAACTACTCGTGCCGTGCAGAGACATTCACTCGCTTGTTTTTCAGTCCTGGGCATTCCTAAATATATAAAGGACTATAACGGCTGTACATATACTAGTGAATCATATCAGCACTTTTGTTGTATGCCTAACATTTCTCTCAAGACAGGTATTCCATATAATCCCCAAGGACAAGGAATAGTGGAAAGGGCTCACTTAACCTTAAAGAATCAACTGTTTAAATTAAAAAAGGGGGACATGGAATATAAATCTCCATCTCCAGCCGCATTACTGTCTCCTACACTTTTTGTATTAAATTTTTTAATGGTAGACAACAATGGACATTCTGCCACATATCGCTTTTGAAATCCTACAGGTCAGGAACAACCAATGGTATACTGGAGAGATCCTGTAAGTAATGAATTTAATGGCCCTGACCCAGTTCTGATGTGGGGAAGAGGTTATGTTTGTGTTTATCCCACAGACGCACCATCTCCACGGTGCCTACCTGAACAGTGTGTGAGACATGGCCAAAAACCGAGTTGCCAAGTTACGAAGGAGAATGGAGTGGAAGACCCTACAAACACGCAGACGTACAGGATATAATCCATCAGCATCCATACCTACAGTTGCAAGGTTGCTTTCAGTAATCTGGATTGTCTTTTTTCCTTTGGTTCCGGTACAAGGACATGAATATTGGACTTATGTTCCACATCCAGTGACTTGGGATGATGCCAGAGTGCCTGTACACACTAATGATACTAAGGTTATGGGCTTACAGTCATCAGATCATATCTGGCCTGTAAAAGTGGACAACTTTAATCACACTGGCCTCAGAATGCATTATCCCATTTGTTTTACTCAGAACAATACAGAATACTCTACGCAGCTACAGAGGGTGGATGATGATAAGAATTCGGCAAAGGCAATACATGGGGGGAAAGACATGCTATATCCATCCTATAACTGTTCGATGAGGGGGTCTGTCCAACCTCCTCTACGAATACCACCTTGTAAACCCCAGATATCTCGGAATGCTTGGAGACTGAGCTGGCGTACCTGTCACATCAACGACACTGTATGTAATAAATTCCTTTGTGGATGGTCAGATTTGTCAGACCAATGTACACCACAGAACCTAGTCGCTGTGATATGGACTGGAAATAATAAGACCTGGCAAACAAACTTATGGAAACCGGCAGCTAGGTGAAGCTATGCTACAATTTCCAGAGTGAACATCACTTCTCCTCCTACTACTGGCATAATAAGTGCAAGCGGAAATAGTTGGAATGTTAGTGTTGCTTCGTGTGCTCCTGAGCCTTATGGCTTACGCATAGGATCTATAAGTAATAACAAGAATAATAAGACCTGAGTTTTTAATGCATGCTGTCATAAATGCATTCTCAATAATTGTATTAATAACACTGAGAATGATGCATTAATTTTAGTACAGCCTGCTTTTCTGCTTGCACCTGTTAATGTAACTGACAATTGGCATCATAATGTTGCCATGACCCTTATACAAGATGTTAAAAATCAGCTTAGCCGGGGTAAGAGATTTGCGGGTAAGCTAATAGCTGGTATGGCAGCTTTAATAACTATGATAGCTACTGCAAGCACAGCTGCTGTTTCTCTATCAACCAGCATACAAACTGCAGATTTTGTTAATTCCTTATCTTATAATGTCCGTCGTACATCGGAAACACAGGAAGATTGGGATCGAAAGATAGAACACCAAAATAACACCTCATATCATGTAGTGAGAGTTATTGGAGAAGAACTTTGTAGCCTAGAAACAAAGACTAGTTTAAAATGTCATAGCAAATATCACCATGTCTGTGTCACTCCTTACATATACAACAAAACGTTATATAATTTGTCACAAATACAAAATCATTTAAATGGCACATGGCACAAGACTAATACATCTCTTACCTACGAAAATTACATAAGGAAATTCAAGGTATGATAGAGAATCCCAGAGTTAATATAGATATTGCTAAAGAAGATGAGCAATTTATTTGCAGCTTAGGAGGTCAGTTCCCTTCCATCGAAGATCTAGGACGACATGCTTTATATCTGGGAATCATGGCCACATGCATTTTTATTGTAATTCTTGTCCTGTTGCTTCTCTGCCGATTACTTGTGGCCCAGCTCACTAAAATTATGATTAATGTGAAACAGGTGCAGCTGCACCAACAAAGAAGTCAAATATTTGACCATGTATAATAAAGAAGGGGGAATTGTGGGAAGCTTGCAGGCTCTCCCCTGCAGGGAGGCTTAAAGAAGGGACTTGAAAAGGGTCTCTCACTAATAGTCTCCCTGTAAGCTGGGCCACTTGTGAACAGAGTGTCCTAAGATTAGGGGTCAGGCAAGCTTACGTGGTTAAAAACCTATGAAACATTAGATGTCCTTGAGGAAGAAGTGTGCATACAAGAAAGGCGTGCCAAACACAGGGTAAAAAGTAAACTTTTGCAAATACTGGTGAATGCTTGGCTATCTGCCGAGGCTCATGTCTGGCAGTGATCTCAGAAACAGTAACCTATGAATACATTAGTGCTTCTTAATAAACTTGCCTTCAGCAGGATCCCTGTTGTTGGTCCTCCTGATCCCCGCTCTCTTTCTCTTCTTTTTCCACTCATCGTCTCTGACTTTCAGGTAACCCATGTCAGAGCAGGTCTCTGACACCCAGTGCTCCACACATGCACACTGCAATGAACCGACGTCAACGATGAAAACCTCAGTAAAGACCTGCAGAAATGCTAACCTTATCCAACCAAGGAAAAGGCCATTGACACCACAGGATCAAACACTGGATGCCAGGGCAAGGACCCAGAACAAACAGCAACATCTACAATGGAAAGGTCTGCATACACGTAACATAGGAAGCTGGTCAATGGGATGTTGGTGAACCTTAATGGAATAACACAGACATCAAGGCATCCCACCATAAGCACACACCAACCAGAAAAATGACACTGCACAGTGCACACCAGTACACAGAGCATAGAAATGGACCACAAAGCAAACAGTAGCTGGAAATGCAGGCACAAAGGCAATATGTAGGCACAACAGCGGCATGAAGGAATAAGGGAAAAAAAGGCACAAAATGAAAATACAGGGAACCGCAATCATTCCTCTGCCACACACACTGCATTGCAAACATACGGGCAGGCAAGGCAAAATGGCAACAGTCTGACCACACAAGGAAAAGGAGAGGCAAGGACACAGACCTACTACAATGGGAAATGCCCAGCGTGCAGCAAAAAGAGGCTCACCTCTATGGACACAGCAGCAAGCTGATGACGTGAGGGTGGCAGGTACATCGTAATCATTTTTAGTACAGGTGCCTTTGAGGAAGGAGAGCACAGACCCGTGGGAAAAGCCATGCAGGAGGCAGGTATGAAATACATCCCTGCCATCCATTTTCAAGCCTATCTCCTTGCCCCTTCCTGTCTGTAAATACTTATACGGAAAACATGCCAAGGGAAAACATGAAAAACCCAAAAGAAAATGAAATGCAAGCATGCATGCACGCATGTGTGCATGGCTGGTGTTGTTCAACCCCCAAAGGTGCCAGGACCCACAGGTTGAGAACCGCTGCCCTACAGCATCTGAAAGCAGAAGGGAACAGTGGCAGGATCCAAGAGCACGCATGGCAAAGAAAAGACACACAGAAAGGGAAACAGCGGGAACAGCAGCCTAGCACCTCATTGCACATTGCGCCAGCAAAACAAAGCGACAAACAATGTCCTGCCACCCCAGAAACGAAAGAGCAGTCAGCAGCACAGATCCATGGCGCTCCGAACCATGTTCTCCAAAAACAACAGTGCAGATAGCATCAGAAGGAGCGGACTCCGAAGGAATCATCTTTCAGGACACAGAGGAATCAACCCCGGCAATCAGAAACACAAATGAGCAAAAAGAACAACCCGACAGAAGACCAAAAA
>JAAGEH010000524.1:11259-27893 GCA_011751065.1 Lasiurus cinereus
AACCTGCGGCTGACTGGCCAACTATCTACTGGATCTTCATCGCACTGCCACCATGACCCTACATCCACCTAGGATGAAACAAAGGAAACAATAAAACTGGACTGAGCTGTGAAGATACAAAAACACAGTTAGAATATGAAAGGGAGAGAAGAGACTAATTGAGGTGTTAGGTGAGACATCACAAAACTACAAGATGGCTCCCAAGTGGATGAGGGCGGGAGGGGGGCGGTGCCAGAGGGAAGACAACACAAAAGACCTAGGAAGACAAAGGACACAAAGTAACCATATTCCTTGCCAATGTGAACAACCACACTTACAGTTCTCTCATCCGTTCAATACATCATAGCCAAAGGCCACACAACAAGCACTGACAGAGGAAACCCAGGGACACCATCAGGGGTTGCTTCCACAAGATTGAGAAATGGAAGAGCATGGGAACACCAAAGCTCCCCATGGACAAAAACATGCATTGTAGACCAGCACCCATGTTGCAAGTAAAGCACACGCCCACCACAGGACACCCCCATGCATACAACAAGTCAGTACTAGCCACACACTGCAACACCACGTCATTACAGGGCTGAGGTGGAGCACAGAAGGTGCTGCCACACAGTAAGGAAAGTGCACTTTTCGGGCAGCCTAGACATACTATGAGCCATCCTCCATTAATGCCATCTCAACAGCGAGCCAGAAAAGCGCACAACTACCTGGACGCCGACTAGCAGGAAGAACGTATTCCAAAGACTCAGAACACTGTGGGTTGCCGGTCCTGGGAAAAAAACAAGAAAAGGGAACCATCCTTTGATAAACACAAAACAAAAACTACACTAACTTGAACACTATATGCCGGCAGCTAGCCAGGAACAGGAAAATTTGGAAAACTTGCCCCAAAGGCACATGCTAGCCACGCACTCAGGAGCCAGGCATGCTTGTCACTCATTGCAACTGCACAGAAAGGGTCACACCATTGAAGAGTTCAGGGGCACTGGGAGGTGAGTATACTGGGACACAACAGCACAATAACACATAATTGCGGCTGACACAAAAACTACACACATACGACCTTCCCAACGAAATGCCGCACTCCGTGCCACACCACAACCTATCACTGCTGCAAGGAACAACAAACATGCGGGGCAAAAACGGCAAAGAGAAGGGGGGATGAGGAGACAGCACTTGCAAACTCCATTCCACATTGCGGCAACAAACTTAACAGCACCCCTTCCACCGCTCACACAACGAAGCGTAATGCCAAGAAAACCAGCAAAATGCAGCAGAGACCCCCAGGACCAAAACAGCACACCGAGAAACAGATCACACCTACTCAATAGGAATGAATGTGGAAAGAATCGCTCTGCCTTTCAGGGCACAGACAACCAAATACTAGAAGGCTAAAATCAACGGCTGGAAAACACGGATCCGGTGGAAGACATGGAACACACACAAACAGGAAACTGCAATAGAGAAGCACACACATGCACTACCGCGAAAAAGCATCAATGAAATAGGCTGCTAAATCAGCACTGACCACAAGATGGCAGCAGAGGATAACAAAAGAAACGAATGCGCCGAAAGAGCAGAAAGACAGCAATCTCAAAAGAAGCCACAAGATGGCAGCAAAGGGTAAGAAATGGAATGAAGGCGCCGCAAGGGGAGACGAGAGCGTCAGAGAAGGCGCGCCTTGCAAACGCGGGAAAATTCAAGGAGGCAACACGCCACCTCATCAACCCAAGAGCCCAGGCCGCGGACACCTCCAAATGGCCTCTGGGAAACTGGCGGAGCGCAACGAAAAGCGGGAAAACGAGTGACACTCAGACAAGCCTCTCCCTTTGGTAAAGCCAGTAAAGTGGGAAACGCACAGGACCAACCGCAGCCTCCACTCCGCTGCCCTCCCCTACACAACCCGCGCCACACGCACATCCTCACCGAGAACCGCGGGGGCTGTGCTCAGACGCTGAGTGCGCTTCCGCAAGCTTGGGAAAGGCGAAGGAAGGATCCTCTGCCCCTCACGCTGACCACAAAAGCCAGCCACACAACAGGCAGACAACACATCACCACCGTAACCAAACCTTATAACCAGCCACAGTGAGATCCAATAGAACAAAACACATTCCAACACTCAACACAATGGGCCCCACCCTCACTTGAAAACACAAAGCCAAAGGCTAAGGCGAGCCATTGGGCTCAGCACAGAGATGTCCCCCGCCAACAATGGGCAACAGGAAGACCCAGCCTAAGGCGATCAATCCGACTGAGAACAATGAGCCCGCTTCTGGCTCAACGTCACCAAACTCAGGGGCAGGGCAAACACAATGGCCACCCCCATCACGGTGCAGCAGAGAGCCAAAGGCGAATCTCAAAAATTGTGCTCTGGGAGCAGACGCCAGCTACCGGCATGCTGGGACTACCCTCCTTCCGGAACCCGGAGGACACAACAAAGAGCTCAAAGCTCGGCCTTTGTCAGGGCCATTGACTTGCCATCGAGTTAATAGCCCAACATCAATCATGCCCAGGGGGCATAACCCCTCCCCACCACACAAGCGAATGCCCATCATCTCACCCCTGAACCAATCGCTGCCCTTCCACACGTAACAGACAACCCAAGCCCCAACTTCGGCATCCAATGAGTTCTCAAGGATCCAGTGACGCACTCTGCCTCGGAGGAGAGCTTAAAAGAGCGGAGCAAGGCAAGAAACCCCCTTTCTCTCCTGGGACACAGCTGCAGCAATGAGCTTCCCTGAAGACGAGCAAAAAGCTGCCGGAATCTCGGAACTTAAGTTCAAGAATATCACTCGGAACCTCACACTCGCGTCACCACAGCAGCGACCGAGGCGAATTTGACAAAGCAGCTTCGCCGACAGATGCACCATGAGGACTATTACTGGGACTACATGACCTCGGATCCAAGAAGAGTCCAGGGCACCACCACCACCACGTGGCCAAAGACGCACCTGGGTGAGTTGCCCGTTTCGGCACAATGTCGGACCTCAGGTCATTCCGGCTCCCCAGGAGCTGTTTGGCAGGGCACAGCACATGCACCACAAAGGGACTAATAAAAAGCAAGGTTAATCTGGAGACATGTATGGGAGGCTGCGGCTTATTTCACATGAGCAACGGGCACAGATTTCAGGGAGAGATAGCAAGTAAGGAAGGAGTCCAAATGGGAAAGGGGAAACAAGCAAGTTCCAGGGAGGAAGGGGAACACCCTCCTCCCTGGATGACTTGAGGGACTCCTAGGCAAGTAGGAATCTGTCTGAGAATTGCTGGAGGGCATCCTTAATGACGCACATACTTCCATGCAAACACACCAGGAAATGGAATTGAATGTCTCGCCAAGGAGAGCGCTCATAAGGAGGCCTAATAGGCCAGCTCTGGCAAACATTGCGGGCGATTCTCACATCTGTGAAAGTAAAGGAGACACATAAGAGGGCTGGAGTCCTAGATGGTAATCGCTAGATTGGGGAGCTCAACCCGGACGCAGCACACTCTGTTTCCCTAGAGCCCCTCGCAAAATGAGCAATAGCAATCATAAAAGGAGAAATGGAAAAACTAAGCATTAAAGAAACCTGAAAAATATCTCTGATCCCCAGTTAGGCCATGATTCCGGAGGCTGAAGAATCAAAGAAGACACTGTTAAAACCGCAGCAGGCAGTGCTGAGAAAAACAGAATGCATGACCTAAGCCTCCAATTGAATGAGCTGGCTTTTCTTAACAAATGCAAAATACTGCCTTCTGCAGGGCGAAAGAAACAAAGCCAACAAACCCCAACAGGAAAGAAACGGAAAAGGGGTGCGCAGTGGAAAATCAACGAATCCGGTAAAACGCACAGAACATGGATGGCAATGAGCGTGCACCAGGGAACGAAGGCTGCAGAAACCGGTAACTAAAAAGTCACCATGCCCCCCCGCCTTCGGATGCCCAATTGCACTTTTGACTCTAACAAACTTCCTTCCTCCTGACCCAACTAGCACCATACTCTGCACATATGCCCTGTACTCAGTTTCCCTAGCGACAGAAAGGGAAATGGGAATACGACGTGGAGAAAATGTAAGTCCAGAAGGGCACCAGTCGATCTAAGGGAGCAGCCCCTGTCAAGGAAAGAAGGCTGGGACTGAAAAGCAGCGCAGATACTCCCTTCTGTTCGGTTCTGATCGCCGCTGCAAGCAAAAAACGTGAGTCCAAACACAACGAATTAAGCTGGCTTTATTGGGAGCATACAGGCGGGTTCCCCTGCTCAGAAAAGGGAGCAGGAGAAGCCGTGCCCAAACTGTGGCAGGGTTACGCTTCAATACTTTTCAGAGGCTGCCGTCACCAGCAGGAACCGGTGGCAGTGAAGGCTTTCTCGGGTGAGGTAACGCCTGGAGTCTGTCCTGCAGTCTATTTCCTGCAACCGTTTCTCAGACAAACTCTCCACGTGAGTGTGACAGTTTCAGAATATCGATGTCGAAAGGTGAGTTCTTCAAGGTGGGAGTTACTGCTCCACCTTCGGGGCAGGGCGCAGGGAAGGCCGCACACCTTGCAATGCAAAAATGTGAGCCTGACTAAGCAGCCATTCCATTCCAAACACCCATGCTTAGTGCTGTCCTTTCTCTAACAGGTAATCACCCCACGATAAAGAAATGCACGTAAAAACCCACCTGCCAAGGAAGGCACAACCCATCGGCGAGCCAGAGATACCAGGTGAGTGCCTATGCCCGACTCTCACAGGAATTAAGAACCCATACAAAGAAAAAAAAAACCTGTCTTCAGGACAAGGGACAAAAAGGTGGAAATGGGCTGTGGACAGTTTGGGACACAACCTTGCATGGTGGGTGGGACAATACCTGCAAAGCGCAGGAAAAGGAAACCAGGGCCACAGAAAACAAATATCCTGTCTCCCGTAGACTGAAATAAGAGGACTATCTGCAGGGAAATGCATGGGGCCTGGCAGAGCTCCTCAAAGGACACTTAAAAGGCATTGTGGGCAGGAGCTGCAGACTTGCTGTCCTCAAACACATGAAGAGACCACCAGGGGAGCTGGGAGACAAAAAACCCAAGGCAGGAAAGAGGGCGGAGGCGATAGGCTGCGCACTGGAAGGAAGCGGCAGAGCACTGAGATGCCCCGCAAACCCAACAGCATTAGTCACACATAACACAAATGCAGCACAACCTTCGAAAAGAGGCTTCTCGAGAGACAATCACTATTTGAGAGTCATTCAGAAGGGAATGCATACAAAGTAGGTCAAAGACACTTAATAAACCTTTATGCACCGCTCAGGAAAAGTAAGCACAGGAGATCGTGCTGCTGCTGCTGCTGCTGGAGCCAGATGCTTGCAAAATGAGCTCTGTGAGGACACCTTGCCAGAACGCCACATGGATGACGACTGCCAACAACAGGCCCTAAAAGCAAGCAAGTGCCCTGCACATTCCCCCAGCAGGCCAGACCAGAAAAGGCACCACGGACAGCAAACCACCACCCCATCAGTCTGCCTTGCTGCATCAATCAACCGAGCAAGTCTTTGCCCTGCATGTACCTCCCATTGACCATCTCACACCACCTTGTGATGCAACTGCCTTGGTGTGCCCCCGACCCTGGCCCCTCCACCCCGGTGAGTCTCAGAGTTGTGTGTGTGCATGAGCGACTCCGTCTTACAAGGGCGGGAAGGTCTGGGTGTCTGAGGGCGAACACTGGGTGGAGCGAGCAACAACAGCAAACAACATGGAAAGAGGGGGGATCGCTATAAGGCATACAGAGACAAAGTGGACAAAGATGCCACACACAGAAACCCTGGCTCTCACGCAGCACACGCAGCACACCACTGACTAACTCCACACAGAAATTGACGGGGAGGGAACACTGCCCACCCTGTGGAGGAAAAGAAAGGGCACTGAAGGGGAACCATCCACTGGCAGTCCTGCCAATGAGCACAGGTCTGGGCAAGGGAAGGAAAAGTGGGCATGACTGCTCACAAAGGCACAAACCTCACAAGGGCCACAGCATGGGAAAAAAAAAAAAAACAGACACCAATGAGAAAACCACCCTGGCTCCATTCCACAGCTCCCCTCAAAAGTACATAGCCCTCCATCCAGATGCTGCCGCTGCCACTGACACGCAGGAAGACTGCCCTCACTTAGCTGCCCAGCAACCGAGGACACACGTGAAATAGCACTGGTGCAGGGCAGAGACATGAATACACTTCATACCCACTACACAGGAACACTGCAGTCAGTGTCTTGGCAAAACAAAATCCCTGAAACCTTAATAAAAACCCAGAGCACAGACACCAGCAATCTCACACACAATACATTACAGGGGTGGCCTAAAGGGAAAGGAGACAAGGGCAAAGGGATTCATGGAAAGCTTGGGTGTGACATAACTACAACCATTACTATAATGAGACACAATAATGAGACACATGAAGCAAGCGCTATTTCCCACCTGCTCAGTCACACAGAAAAAGATGATGGAAAAACACTTAGCACCAGGGGTGCACAACTGCGAGAACCTTACGGCTGCTCCTTTGAACAAAAGAAGGGGACCACTGACTGCCCAACAGCAACCAACACATGGGGGAAACACCAAAGCACGCAGAGACACAACACCGAGACACCAGTGCTAGACCTAAGGCAGCATGTATGGGAAAGGAATGTGGCACAGGAGATGATAGAGCAACGGTTCTCAATTTGTGGGTCACAAACTGCTACCAGGGTCTGCAAAGACCATCAGGAAACACAGATATTTACAATAAGCCTCATCACAGTAGCAAATCGCAGTTATGAAGTAGCGACAAAAATGTTATTGGGGATCACAAAATGACGGGCTGTATATTAAAAGGCCACAGCATTAGAAAGGTTGACAATCACTTCGCTACAGTGTTGGGTGGGGCGGGGGTGTGGAACCTGTATGTCCCGGGGCAAAATGGCTTTTGGGAAGCAGGAGTTGAGGGTTCCCAGAGATTACATGCAGAAAACAAAGGCCCAGCCAAACCACATGCAGTACTACCAAAGAGATTCATAGCCCAGAAAGACATGCACATCAATGGGATGGGAGGAAATAATGAGAAAAGGAATCCCATGATTCAACTGAGGGACAGTGGCAGCGGAGATGAGGGAGGGCTTGGCTCCCGTGCTTTGAGGAAGAGGAAGAAAACACACTTATTCGCAGTGAGGTCCCTACAGTCTTTCACCTGTAAACAGCCCGTGAGCACACAGGAAATCACCAAAAAGGCTTCTCCACCCAAAAGGACCATCCCACCCTAAAGGGGCAGCCTACAGGTTCAAGTGAGTGGTGGGGAGAAGCAGTGTAACACGGATAGGTGGAAGATAACTAGGCAGAATAATTAAAAGCAGGCACGATGGGGGACAGTTGGCCTTATCATTCACTGCCCTTGGCACAACACAGATCTGCGCCACAGAAAAGAAATGACCAAATGCATGAGGGGCATGGAGAAGCAGGAAAGATGACTTGAGAGAACATACACCGCCACTTGGAGATAGTGCTCAACACCTAATATTGGCTAAGCAAAAATTGTTTGAGAAGCTTTCATTGGAATGGAATCACTGGAAACTAAGTGAAAAAAGCAACAGGACAAAAAAATTTAAGACAGGCAGGCAACACGTTGGGCACAGGATCAGTTTAGATATATGTCACTCCAAGTCAGAATTCAATTTCATGGACTTCCAAGAAGATAAACTAGTCAATGAGTTGCCCAAAATACTGGAAAGGGCTGTGACTGCAAAGATAGGCTCCTATGTTCATAAGGCAGTGGAAAGATGAGTGGAGCTTGGCATAGACATTTACAAGGCATGTAAAAAAGGTAACTGAAAAAATGCACACATCACCAGAAGAAACATGGGAACTTCACATGTTATTTTAAACCTTGATGTTCCCACTGCAAAGAACACGGGCATAGCTGGACACAATACATGCTTCTGTAAGCTAACTGCAAAATCAAGACAGGCCATATCACAGCCCCTCTATGGGTCCTAAATGAAATAGCCAGGCATACTCGGTTGACAGGGAAAAAAAAGAGCTTCAAAGTCTAGGCATGGAAAACAGAAGGAAGAAATTAGGATAAAAAAGTGCATAAAACACAACATTAACTAGGAGCAAAATTCAAGGAACGCACTGAGGAATCTTTTGAGACATGGGACATTAAGACTGGCAGTCTGCACTATAGGTGATGGTTACAATGCAGGGCTTCACAAGTACACAGGGGGGATTGCTCCTTTCACAGGACCAGAGCAACCAGAGGCACAAGCATACGTGAGTTGTTTGCTGGACAATGTGGGGAAAGCAAGCGGGCGTAGCAGTTGGTAATGACACCCTACGTTGCACCTGTTCCATACCCACGTGGGTACAAAAAAAAACCGATATATTGGGGCCACTTGAAAACCAGCACTAAGCAGTAGCTAGTGGGAAAGGTGTGCAATGTAGGGACACCAACAAAAAATAACTACGCCATTCTTTTTCATCCCATTTGAACAGCATCTACAGCCCCTAATGTTAGCAAGACGAGAAGGGGATAGGACATTTGCCGAGCCTCAAATCATACCAGATGGGATGACCACAGGAATAAAATGGGGTGGGAGGAATTGGTAGTTGGGAGCATCACACAAAATGGAGCAAGCCTGAACAAGAGAACCTAGGGATGACATTTACTTGCACACTGTCAATAGGCGAAAACAGTGAGCCCATGAAAATATATGGCCCCTTCTAGGTGGCAAGGCAGCCAGCCAGCCATTCCTGCCACGCACAGAGTCACAACAGGCGCTGAAGAGAGCAAAGAACCACAATCAACATGTGAATAACGATACTGAGGGGGGGAAAAATGCCAAACATAGCTCCATCACTGCCCTAACCAGCAAAGCACAGCACTGCTGTCACTCCATGCTGCACTGCTCTCTACGGGGATGATATGAACCCTCCCAGGCATCACAAGCAGAGCAAGAAAGCACTTCTTGCATTGTCGGCTAAGAGAATGCATTGCTCTATACAGGACTGGGAATCTTTACTGCGGAGGGGCAACGATGCAGACATCCTGGATCACAAAATCTCCTTCAGAGTACCATGGTTGACACTACACACCAGCAGTGGAGACACGGATGCAATCGGGCCACTCAGCGACAGGCCATGTAAATATACAGCAGGCAGTCACTCCAACCATGTTATAAAGAGGACTTTAACCCTAAAAGAGATCAGCAAACACTAGGAGCAATTGAAAGGTAGCAGGTGGAGACTGTTGCTACCACCAAGATAGATGCAGTTTCTTTGACCAACAATGTGGCAACCCTGATTCCATTTCTTCAGCATCAATTTGAAGCTGCCCTTAAGCGACAATGGGGGATTATAAGAGAAATGGCAAAAACTTCCCCGAGTGAGAACCTGGGATGACAACAGTAGACGCAGTAGCTGTGAAAACTAGAAAGTGAGAACATGCTCAACAAGTCACATGACATAGTTTGCATGTATGAGATGTGTTACTCCCACCACAGCAACACGGACACTAATGCTGTTGCCACGGGCGGGAAAAGAGCAGCTGGTAACCAGGCATACTCAGCATAAAACAGAACATAGAATGTGATAACTTCAAGATGAGGGAGGAGCAGGGAAATGGGGAAACAGCGGCTTACAAAAATAACAGCATTCACACACATTATCCTGGTGCAGGGGGATTGCTAGAAGTTTCAGACAACAATCACACCCCCAAAATTTAACAATAGAGGTACAAAATGAAATGGCAAGCATTGCTTAACAGGAACCTTCCTACATGGTACTTGGAATTCCTTAGGACAGACACAGCACAGAACAAAAGTCCTAGCAGTTACTCCACAATCAACATCGGGAGAGGGAATATGGGGAGGTATACAGGTAGGTAGAAAGTACTGTAAACCATCAAGGGAATGGGAAAACAGAAAGGCATTCAGAGTACGTTCCTTTCGTACAAGCACAAATGGGCTAGGAAGGGACAACACTAACACAGCAACAGAAACCACAACCTCAAGGGGCAGAATCACATGGAAATGGGAATATCACAACTATTCCGCAGAATGCCATTACAACTCAAAAAAAAAAAAGGCGAGCACAAAAAAAAAGACAGCTACAGGACACAAGTGTCTCCTCGCTCACAGCGAAAAGAAAGTGGCACATAACATGCTCAGAATGACTTTTCCTTAAGATAGTTCAAGATAATGCAACACCACTGGGCTAAGGAACAGTAAAACAGGGTGCAATTCACATCATGAGAGATTGCTATAACGCTGCACAGTAGACAAATAAAACAGGCACTATACAACAGATATCTATCTTCTTAAAATAAAACCAGCCTGGATACCTAAAGCACGCAAAAAATGGTCTGAGATCATGTGAACATCAGGAACAAAGGAAAACACACTATTCTATAAAATGATGACACTACCCTCAAAGGATAAGGTACACGGGTCAAGCCCCAACACACACGAACAACAACAACTTAGAGCCAAATCGCTCCCCCTCAAATAAACAGTCAGGATACACACTTTGAAATGGCAACCATTGCTTAACAACAAACATCACCCATGACACTTTGGATTCCTTAGGAAACCGCACATAACAGCACACATAGCAGGCAACACCGCTATCGACATGGGAAAGGGAAACATCACCATATGCACATGTAAATATGCAGCAGACCATCACAGCAATGGGATAGCAAAAAGGCATGGACACCAGGTTCGTGCAACAGAAGGAGAACAATACTATGAGAAGGCACAACAGTGCCACAGCAAGGGAAACCACAAATTCTTAGAGCAGACACACACAGAAATGGGAACATCCCATCTATTCGACAGAATGCCACTAGCACAAAAAAGAATAAACTGATGGTACCACATGGACGGCAGCTAAAAAACACCAAGTGTTCCCATTCCTCCCAGAGAAAGAGTGACACCTCACACAGAACACCCTCACCATGACTTTTCCTAAGGATTTCATCAGGGCAATGCCAAAACTCTGGAATGAGGAAGAATAAAAAAGACACACTGCAACAAACAACAATAACAATTTCAATAAGACTGCAGATTGCACATAAAACACAGCCAACCCCATCTCCTCCAGAAACACCAAACAACAGGAATGCAAAGGAATGGCATGAGCAGAAAAGGACAGGGACCCAGGAAAAACTATCATACAGCGCATGTCTTCATTCTCTTCTTAAAAAATAAACAGGCAGGACACTTAAGGCTCTCACAAAGTACTCTGAGATCATATGAACATCACGGAAATGTAAAAAGATCACGGTCAATAAAAAATAAGACTATACTCACATGTTAAAGTGCACAGGTCCAGGCCCAACACACGAGCAACAAGATGTCAGGGGGAATTGGCAGACATAGTTGCAGCTCACACAGACAAACATTTCAAGGAAACATCACTGTGACGTGCTAATGTGGCCTCAAACATACATTCCAAACACAGCTCAAGGACGATGACTACGCCAGCACATGCAGAACTATGGAATGCACAGGCCCCCCTTCACACCATCATCAACAACTGTGACCATCACGTACACTCAAGAAATAGCAGACACCTGAAAATAAAAAAAAAGTGATTTAACACCCATGACTTGAGAAGCATAATAAATAAACCTCAGGGAAAGCCATAAATGAAAAACCAAAACTACACAAACAAATCACAAGACACTCTAAGGAGAGCAGACTGTGGAAAATACACCTCAGGCATGCCCTATGGCCCTAGAAGATATCTAAACAAGGTCATTTTTACTGGAAAATGGACTAGATTCCACTCCTAGGGGATACAGCACTGACACCTTACAAAACAGGAGGATCCCCTTGGGAACAGCGTCAACAACTAAGAATGCTGACAGCCCTTTGAAACAAACCTGGGCTCCTGATAGTTAGCTTGAACTCTAAGAACGAGACAAAGGGCTCAGGGGCAACTGTGCTATATATAGACCCAAGAAACCCATGGTGCTTACAATGTAACCAAAAAAATTGAGAGGACCACACCGATGGCCTGGCCCATAAAAAAACAGACACGGTATGAAACAGGCGTCTGTCACTGCGCAATAACAGGTATACACCAGAGTAACCATCCACTACACCAATCAGCTAATTCTGGTTGCAAGTTACATTATGGCTTCTTCAAAATTCAGCAGATACATCTTAATCAACTACTATGGATCAGTGAATACTCCAGGAAATACAATGGACACCCAAGGCTCTCCCTTCTTAGGTCACATAGACATGCATATGCTGCATGTACAAAAAAGTATACAGAAAAGTCAAAACATCACAGGTTGGAAATTATAACTGGATGACAAGAATACAATGACACACTTCTGCCATGACCCCGAAGATGGCCTCAAACACCTAGCTTCCTACACATCAACCTTTGAAGACCCTGCACCTCATAACAAACTGAGGAACACACTACCACCTAGCCGGGCACCCACCCAGCCAAATGGGCATGCACCTCCTACTGAACAGAAAAACTTCCTTTTCTATTCCATGAAGCCTGCAGTACATAGGCACACACTGGAGACTCCCTCAAATCAAATGAAGAGGAAGCACACAATCACTTCAACACAGGAGCAACTCTGACAGAAACCACAAGTATAAGCAAGCACGCAGCAATGAACATAACTAATGGAAACCCATTACTGACCAAGCAAAAACCATTCACAAAACTCCTTGAAATCACAACAGATAGAGACAAGGAACTAGGAGCTCACGGACCACACTATTTCAACAACTACTTAACAGCTCCCTATATTAAGGGAAAAGTGGGAGAAACATTACTACAACTACATAGCACAGGGCTGTTCTAATACATACAATGGAACCACACAGAACCACTGAACGGAGAAACGTCCACATGGAAGCTACCCTCCCACACAACCATGACGAGCCCACAATTCCCACAAAAAAAGAAGGAAAACACCGAAACATCTAGGCAATTCTAAGCCTAAAGGGCCCCTGCAAACAGCAGTGCATGGGTGTACTGACCGACATGGGTGAGCAGTTAGCTTTCTATCTAAGGTAAACATCCATTAAGTTTCCCCAAACTTGCACAGCTCTGAAACTTTTCCCGATCAATGCCCCATAGGGACAAACCTGTAACAATAGCTATAGCTGGAAAAAATGAACCCCACAGCACGGCAGGGGTGCATGTAACCGATCTGCAAAGACATAGAAGATGACAGAACCCTCTGGAACACAACAACACAGGACACGGGTCTGCAATCTGCCATTGTGACATGGCACCACTAGAAAAACAAGCACACGGACTGAGCTGCTGTGCGGTGCACTCACGCCCTTTGTGGCTCCAGAGACACCCTTTGCAAACCTGACACTCACACAAGTGTGAACAAGAGTCAAATGCCCTCTTCTACCAGAGAACATACAAGGAACACTTTCTGTGCCACAGCCAGACAAAATAAAACCAATGGGGGAACAGAGTGATGGCAAGCACTCATGAAAGACAGAATGCAGGATGCTGACAGTGACTCATAGCAGCCAAACACAACATGCAAAACACGGTGCTTAAATGCCAACAACACTGGAAATCCACAAAATCATCAAACACAGATGCAGGAATACAACGGGCCTAATCCTCCTCCTCACACCCTCCTCTCCCCTCCCCTCCCCTCCCCTCTCCTCTCCCCCCACCCCTACTCCTCCCTTTTCCACTTGCACCGCCACCAACAACAATTCAGTCTCTCCGCCTGGACCTCACTTCATCCCTGGACCTCACTTCATCCCAGCAACATACCTACAAAGGAACTCATTCAAGAAACAATTTGGCTTCCAAAAATTATTACTCTCATTCCTTATGGAAATATTTGAAAACAGTGGCAACATAAACATATCTAAAAAAAATATTTTGAGGGAATGCCTAGATATCAACTATAACAAACAGTGAAACGTAGGCAATGCACTGAAACAAACATGTGCAACAATCAAAAAACCAAGACTTGCATGCCTATGACTCACACTGCCTCACACATCACACAGGAGACATCACATGGACAACATTGAAAACACACCACAGTGAGAAACAAGGAAAACAAAGGAACCCAGAACAACAACTTCACGCAAACACCCAGGACACAGCACCGTACTCACATAAAAACCCATCGCTCTAAGATTCACTTTTTCCACCTCTCTACAATACAAAAATCTGTTCCCACGACTCGCAAACAGTAAAACTGGATACTCACATTTCGCCATCTTCGTGGCTCAAAACGCAATTAAAAAAGGACTCAGTTTCAACAACCAGGAATCTATCAATGCAGCCATAACTACAAATATACTAAACTGCCAGGTCCCACAATTCCTTCTCATGTACGAGGTGCATTGCCACAAAGAATTCACAGAGATGAAAGCAAAAAAGGACAACACATAATAACCATAAAAAATATGGACAATGACACAAACATACATCTTGCTCCCACAACTCAGGCACAGGCCAAGCAGATGCACAAAAAAAAGAACACTCGACCCACCATGATGCATATTAGACATTCAACACAAAACAGAACAACTGAATGCAGCAATCTATCCCTAAACGCATCACATAAAATTTTTTAATTAAATCTTTATTATTCAGATTATTACATTTGTTTTTCTTTTTTCCCCTCCATAGCACCCCTCCACCCAGCTCACACCCTTCCCTCCCTCCCATTGACCTCATCCATAGGTGTATGATTTTTGTCCAGTCTGTCCCTGTACACCCCTCACCCCTTCCCCCCTGAGAATTATCAGTCACGGGTGGGTCTGGAGCAGCAAGTCCTCCACGGGCTCCGCCGTGAGTGACTCCTCAGTCCACAGGCAGATGCTCTACCCACTGAGCACACTTCCTCCTGCTGCCACAGCGGCAGCACACACACGGGGGGGGGGGGGGGGGGCCAGGGGGTGGCAGGGGTTAAGGGAACCAGCACAGGCGCTCGCTCCTTCAAGTCCGGCCCAGCCTGAGCCGCACCGGAAGCCCTGAGGACAGGTGCCCTGGCCAAGGACGCACCGCTCAGCCTCAGCCTCAGTGCGAGGGTCTCAGCACCTCAGCCTCAGCACGAGGGTCTCAGCCTCAGCCCCAGCACGAGGGTCTCAGCGCCTCAGCCTCAGCACGAGGGCACATAAAATTTTTAATGGAGCCCATACATAAACCAAAAGTTGACCTCGAAACTAAAGAAATCAAGGACATCAGATCACAATTTCAATGACAATAGGCAAAATGAACATACAGCCCAAAACATCTGAAGACCACCATCCAGAACATCCCTGGTTCCCGCCAATGAAGACAACACACATACATTAAATTTTGAAGCACATACTCTCATCGGCTCTAAAGCGGATCTCACGCTAAAATCCACTTAGCTCGGATAAAACCATTGCAGATAAGTGAACTGAGAGTCCGCCTGCAAGCTTCAAGATCCTGGTTGCCTTCCAATCAATTGCATGCACCTTACTTACGGACACATCCACAGTGGGGGCCCTACAGGAGACAAAATAATCAATGTTTCTGCCTATCACTCACTATACATCTTCCTTCCTCTGTCCTCAAAAATCAGCAATATCTTCTTTAAAAAGGCCTACCATTTTCGGGGAAATAGACTAATTTCCCCGCCTTGGTGATACACTGTCATTGTAGGCAATAGGATCTCACCCTTCGGAATGGCTACAAAAAATGGGAAATCTTTACACCCTTTAGAGTTAACCTCTACTCCCAAGGGCTACTTTGGCTTCTCAGGAAGGCCCGAGGAGCATTCAAAACACGCTCAACTTCGGATCAAACCTCAGTCTGTAAAGATCAGGAGGATGCAGCCAAACAAAAAGAACACGACCAAACCGATGGCTTAGGCCCTTACCTACACATAGTGGGGAACAGACGTGTGCCGATACCTCATAACAGCTCGCCATCACAGGCACACCAGCCACCCTGCATAAGATCCATCAGCTACTGTTGGTCACGATCACTACTCATCAAATTCCTTCACGCTCCAAAACAACCATCTTCATAAACCTAACTTCATCAAAACTCTGGGACACGACAACATGGGCTAACACATGCCATGCCCACCCAAGGATGCTCCTTCAAACGCCACACACACAAGCGTAGGACCTAAGAGGTCACACACACAATACAATACAAATACCATACGAGGCAGAAACTAAGGAAAAGAGAAGCTCGGTCACAGGACCACGGGATGCAAGAGAGAGTTTAATCAACACAGCACAACAGGACATTCCAGACATATCCCCTAACCTAACACGACCTCAAACACGGAGGCGAAAAATCATCTCAAGTGAAGGGGCCTACAACTAATAGGAAGCGGGAAAACACACAGCCACCCTCCGGGCAACGCAAATCTACATTCGCTACTGAGCGCTACAACTGCATTCATAATAACATCAGACAATTGCAGACAACAAATATACATATAACACTCCTTCACGTCCAACTAGAAAACAACATACAGCATAAATTTACTGCAGGAGCAAAAATGGAAGCCCCCTTAGGAAACACAAATGGAGACAGTCACCAAGGAAGTACAAGTGGAAAACACCATACTTAGTGATTAAAAAACATTCAAAAAATTCTGTGATGAAACTATGTGGGGATAAACTATGGAATCATGAACCACACTGTCCCAACAAGT
>JAAGEH010000527.1:1478-44404 GCA_011751065.1 Lasiurus cinereus
GGTGTGTCCCAAAGCCTTAATAAAAGGGAGAAAAAGGCCAGAGCAAGGGGCAGTCCTTTCCACTAGAGGAAGGCTCCCGCCTGGCCCCCCAATATCGCCAAATTTATGCTTTCAGTCTCTCATTTCGTTTGCGTGCGGCCTCCTTCAGAAACCCGAACCCTGACCCGGGGACCCTGAACCACGCGGGACGTGGAAAGAGGTTCCCACAGGCAGGTATATCGTAATCAATTTTAGTACAGGTGCCTTTGAGGAAGGAGAGCACAGACCCGTGGGAAAAGCTATGCAGGAGGCAGGTACGAAATACATCCCTGCCATCCATTTTCCAGCCTATCTCCTTGCCCCTTCCTGTCTGTAAATACTTAAACTGAAAACATGCCAAGGGAAAACATGTCGACCCAAAAGAAAATTAAATGCAAGCATGCATGCACGCAGGTGTGCATGCCTGGTGTTGTTCGACCCCCAAAGGTGCCAGGACCCACAGGTTGACAACCGCTGCCCTACAGCATCTGAAAGCAGAAAGGAACAGTGCCAGGATCAAAGAGCACACATGGCAGAGAAAAGACACACAGAAAGGGAAACAGCGGGAACAGCAGCCTAGCACCTCATTGCACATTGCGCCATCAAAACAAACCGACAAACAATGCCCTGCCACCCCAAAGGAAAGAGCAGGCAGCAGCACAGATCCATGGCACTCCGAATCCTGTTCTCCAAAAACAACAGTGCAGATAGCATCAGAAGGAGCGCACTGCGAAGGAATCATCTTTCAGGACACGGAGGAATCAATCCCCGGCAATCAGGAACACAAATGAGCAAAAAGAACAACCCGACAGAAGACCAAAAACACACGCAAAGCATAACTGCAAACAGGCGCCACACCTAAACAACGCTACCAGAAAGCTTTCCCAAAATCGGGCGCCATCCCAACAATAGCCACACGATGGCACCAGAGGGTCACAAATGAAATCCAAGCGTCAAAAATGCAGACACAGCAACTCCTAGAGTGGCCACAAAATGGCAGCAGTAAATAAACAAGGACATTCAGGAGCAGATGCAAAATGTTACCGAAGCATCTGCGAGGGAAGGTGTGCCTCACAGGCGGGAAACCGAAAGGAATTCACAAAGCCACCAATGCACAGGAGTCCGGAAAGGGCCAAGGACCGCTAACGCCAGGCAATGACCTCTGGGATGTCTGTGGAACACAACGCACACAACTCGCTACGAGAAAGCAAAGGACAAGCAGACACTCACTCACTCACTCACTCAGTCACTGCTCACCGCACTGAAGGTAGGAACCGACGTAGGAAGTCACAGTGCGCACAGGACTTCCCCCCCCCTCCCCGCATCCACTGTTCCACTTACCCCCACAACGGGAATCGCCGGTGTGCACTCAGGCAGAATGTGTGCTTTCAGGAGTGCAGGACAAATGCAAGGAACAAGGGTGCTCTTCTTTAGACGGTGGCTCCCAAAATCAGGTGAACGACAGGTGGACCCCACATCACTGACCGCAAAAAACCGTAAAGCAACACACGGAGGCATCCAATGGCATGGAGCAAATTCCGAGGCTCAGCACAAAGGTCTCCCTCGACACCTGGCAAAACAAGGAATAACACAAAGATGAACAATGTACAAGCTATCATGTCAATTGTAGAGTGCCCTTCCTCAAGAACTCTGAGAGCACCACAAAGGCCGTGCGGGGAATTGATAAATGCCATGCACATGGATCCCCTAGGCAAACAAGAGGCATGTCAAGCCTGCAACACCCCTCCCTGCAAAAGAAGTGAAATCACACAGCCTCACTCAGAAATGAGCCAATTGCTGACCTGCACAACCGAACACGCACCCCAGACACCAAACAACACGTCCTATAAATTCCACCTAGGCCAGCGTTGCATCTTTGCTGGAAGGACACACGAGAAGAGAAGAGCGCAGCGCTAACAGCCCTCTCTGCATTATAGCACTGCTCTGTAAGCAGCTGCCATGCACATGCACAAACAGCATTTGCAGTCAAGACTGGGACCTGAAGGAACATCACACAAGACTCCACAGTCATCTCAATGTAACAGAGAAAGGAGGGGAAACATAGCAGCTCCCCCGGGAGCACTGTGTGCTCTGGGATTAGGCACTTAGGCCCTGTAAAGGGCCCATTGAGCTTTGCACCGTGGCCTGAGCTGCATCCATTGCACCTGGGCAAGTTGCCACAACAGCATCTTCTCTTGGAACAAGCAGACACTCACTCACTCATGTGTCACCACAATGAAGGTGGGGACCCACACCAGAAAACACACTCCACACACCGCTGCCCTCCCTACATCCCCTATGCCACTCACCTCCACTCAAGGAGTCAGAATGGGAAATGTTGGGGAACGCACGGCGCAAGCACCAGAAAGGGGCACTGGAGGGCACATCAAAGCTACTCAGGAGGGAAAAAATCAGGTGTCCGTCCGCAGCTTAATCAAAATAAGTAGCAATTGTTAATTTCTACAAAGTCAAGACGGGAAAGAACCAGAGCTAAGAAATGGACTCCTGAAATCTGCAATCCCAGAAGTGGAAGGGTCATACTTTCCCTGCTTGTCGACTAACGAGCTCCCTCTAGTGGAGTAATAACATCTTCACAAGCACCACAACCGCATCCCCGGGGACGCACAGGCTGTCCGAGAGGGAAATACACCAAGCGATGGAAGTGAATGCCTCGCTAAGCAGAGCACCCATGAGGCCTGCCATGCCAGCTCCTCTGGGAGACATCACAGCTGTATCAGACAGCTGAGAAAAAAAATGCTTGGAACAGAAATGAAGACCCACAGCAGAAGAGATAGCATCAGAGACCTCAACACTAAAGCTGCACATCGCGAAAACCATGCCACAATATCCCCTTGAAATAAGGACAGACTACCACACGGCCCTAAAAAAACCCGCAGATTCTGATGATGATGATGATGATGATGATGATGATGATAAAAATAATAACAACATCGAAAATGCAAACACTGAAAGGTAATGAAGGGTTTTTAAGAGATCTTAGCCATGGTAAGGAAGACACAACAGGGCATGAGACAACTTTTGTTGAATGAATGGGTGAATGTGAAAGGCATCGTGACCGTCACAGATAAAGCGCAGTGAACACAAACACTACCAATGCACTACGTGCATTGCTGTGAACGCAAGAGACCTCTCTGGTCCACACCCCGGCAAACGCTCGACGATGGAAAAGGACAAAAGGAGGGAGCAAAGCAACGCCTAAAATCAGCTGCTGGACAGCGACAGCATCCAAGTTCTCAGCACCGAGGAAGTGGAGAGGTTCCAGAGCTTCGCTGCCCACCTGCACAGAGAAAGGACACTGAGCTGTTTTAGACTGTTCTGCTCCAGCTACTCAGATCCGAGGATACCATGGGAAACAGCACCCAAGAGGAGAGGAGACTATAGCACCCACAATGCTCTTCATATGAAAATCACAGGGCAGCAAGGAGGGGGATAATGTGCTGCAATGCAATCGCTTGGATGGAACATGACAAGGAACCATGGCAATAGCATGCATGGGAGAAATAAAGTTGGGCTGCAAGCAATTGTGGCACTGCTGCCTGCACATAACAGGCAAGTGGCCACAGAAAAGCAATATGCAAACATGAAATTGGAACTGTGAAACAGTATCAGCTGAAAGGACACACAACCCTTGGAGAAAGTGCTCAGAACTTGCTTCCTACTTTACAGCTCACAACAAAGAATGCCTTCGATAACAGACAGGGATGGGACCGAGTTAATAATGGCTGAGCCAGACATCACGGGACAGACTGGCAATGTGGCCACGCAATGGGCTCAGATAGCCCTGGTCCTGCACACAGGCAACAAAACAATCAATAGGGCAGAAGCAAAAACAGTCATCACAGGGACACCTAAAGCATCAGTGATACCTCGCATGCGTGACTTGTGAACGCCAAGGAAGTCGCCCAGACAGTATGAGAAACTTAAGCGTCCAACCATGCATGCAAACCACATGAGCACCACACAGCACTCATGAGCAAAGAGAAATGGAAGTAAAAAGCAAGATAAAGAAGCAATTCAATCAAATATGGTGACACGAAGAGCAGCACCAATGCTTAGGGAAAATATCCGGAAACAAGGCTGCCATGCCACATCACGGGAAAAGGATTGCCAGAGCTAACCTAATGTGTAATACAGCGGCTTGTGACAGTCAACAGCTAGCACAATGGCAAGCAAACATGAGCACCTTGCAGGAACTGAACATACATGAGCAAATCTCTCAAGAGGAGGCAAATACACAGTAGTTGAAAGCCCATAGAGAGAAATAGAGCCCATCCATCACTACACAACAAGTGCATCTTCAGCTGTCTCAACCTTACCTGCTACAAAGGAAAAACCTCTCATGTCCACCACCATGCTACTGCAAGCAAAGATACAATGCCATGCTACTGCAAGCAAAGATACAGGAAGACAGCGCTCAAGCAATGGCGACATCCTCTGAGGAGGAAAGGTGCAATGCAAGTGACGCCACATGCAGGAAAATCCATGCCACAAGCATAAAAACACACCTACAGCGAAGACCTCAGTAAAGACCTGGGGAAGTGAGAAGCCTAACCCAACAGGGAAAAAGTCAGTGAGAACAAATGCTAAAACACTGGCCCACAATGCACCGAAAAGAAAGAGCACCGGACACAAAGGAAAGGCCTGCATACACGTCAAATGGGACCCTCAGCAATTCTCTTGCAAGCAACATCACACTTGTCCTCACAAAGCCACACCATCCACAGGGTACCTAACGCCCACCCTGATGGAACACTCATTGAAAGTGACCGCAATACAGGGCAGGAATCCAAGGTCAGAACATGCAACAGGGGGGCATCAAGGAAAAACACACACAGGAACAAAATCTGCCACAAACACATGCCAACCGGGAACCAGACATTTCCCAGCAAATAGCAATCGAAAACACATAAGAGCGGAGCAGCAAACACTGACAGGAAATGCTAGGCCACAGGAAATGTGGAGGCATGCTCAAGAGCATGAAATCATCAGGGGGAAAAAGTTCAGAAAGGCAAAAAAAGTGAACCGCAACAATGTCTCGGGGCCACGCACGACCGTGAAAACAGGAGGACACCAAAGACAGAGTGGAAACAGTCACACAAGGGAAGGAAAACAAGGATTGAAGACACAGACAGACTAGAATGGGAAATGCCCTGTGTGCTGCCTTAAGAGGCCAACCTCAGTAGAGAGAGACACAGCCAAAAGACTGAAGCATGACAGGTAAGTGCGGATCATGTGCACTGCATGTACCTTGGGGGAAGGAAAGCACATACCCGCGTGAAGAGTTGTTTAGGAGACAGGCATGAAGTGCACCGCTACCATCCATTTTCCACCTCTCTCCCTGCCCCTTCCTGCCTGTGAGGAACTAAAGAGAAAACAAGCCAGCAAGAAGGGAAACAAAACAATGCATGCATGCAGTCATGCATACACCCTTGAACAACTGAAAGGTAAAAGGAGCAACGGCGGGATCAAAGAGCACACAACACAAGGAAAATGAACAGAGACAGGGAAACAGGGGGAACAGCACTCTCACACCTAAGTGCACATTGAGGTATCAAAGGGAAAAGGCTGACAATGCATTACCACACGCAAACGAAAGGTAAGGCAACAGCACTGTTTCATGGAGCATCGAAGCAGCTTCTCGGAAAACACCAGCCCACATATAGCATCCAAATTACCGAACTGTGAAGAAATCGTCTTTAAGGACACAAAGAAATCAATCCCGGCCGGAGACCAGAAGCAGAGGTGACAAAAAAGAAAGACCAGATAGAAGGCAGGAAACATACACAGAGCAAAACAACAAGCAGAAAACACATCTAAACACTGCTGCCAAGTTTTTCTGAAATCGGCCACCATACCAATAATGGCCACAAGATGGCAGCAGAGAATAAAAAAGGAAGTATACTTGACAGAAAAGGTAAAGAACAGCAATTCCGAAAATGGCCACAAGATGGCAGCAGTAGATAACAAATGAAATCCAAGCGTCAAAAAAGACCAGAGACAGCAACTCCTAAAGTGGCCACAAGATGGCAGCAGAAGATAAACGATGACAATCAGGAGCACAGACAAAATCACACTGAGGTGTCTTCAACGGAAGGTGCAGTTTACAGGCAGGAAACCTAAAGTAAGTGACAAAGCCAGCAATGCAGAGGAATCCAGAAAGGGCCGATGGCCAAAAACGCCTGACAATGAGCTCTGGGTTTGCTGCGGAGCGCAACACACACATCACTCACAACGAGAAAACAAAGGACAACCAGACACTCAGTCAATAGTCACCACCGTGAATGTGGGGAACCACATAGAAAGTCACAGCCCGCACAGCACTACCCTCCCCACAACCCCCGCGCCACTCACCTCCACCCCGAGAAATGCTGAGTCTGTGCTCAGGTGCAGCGTATGCTTTCAAGAGTCCAGAAAAAAGGCCACCAGCAACTGCGCACTTCTTCAGACGCTGGTCCCCGAAGTCAGGCGGAGAACAGGCAGACCCCACATCACTGTCCGCACGAAACTATGAAGCAACCCATGGAGGCATGCGATCACACGGGGCACATTCCGAGGCTCAGCACAAGGGTCTCCCTTGACACCTGGCAAAACAAATTCCAAGACAAAGATAAGCAATGTACAAGCTATGGTGGCAAGTGTGGAGTGTCCTTCATCAATAAGTCTGACAGCACCACAAAGATTGTACGGACAACCGGTAAATGTCATGCCTATGGAGGCCATAGGCAAACATGAAAGAGTTCAAGCATACACCACCCCTCCCTGCAAAGGAAGTGAATACACATAATCACACTCACTCTTCAACCAATGGCAGGCCTGCACAACCACAGACACACCCCACGCACTGAACAAGACTTCCTATTAATTACAAATAAGCCAGGGAAGCATTTTCCCTGGAAAGACAACCTCAAAGAGGGGAGGGTCGCGCAAACTGCCCTGTATGCATGCCACCTATCCTCTCTAAGGAGCTGCCATGCACATGCACAAACACCAGTTGGAATCAAGACTGGGACCGGAAGAAACAGCAGATGAGACCCCACAGTCATCTCAGCGAAGCAGACAAAGGGGGTAAACATGACAGTTCCCCCTGGAGAACCCTGTAGACTGGGACTCTGAACTGGGGTTTAGTAAAGGACTCATGGCAGTTTGCATTGTGGCCTACGTAGCATCCAGTTAACCTGGATGAGTTGCCCATTGCTGGCACAACAGCTCCTTTCTCTTGGGAGAGAACCGAACCTCCCTCACATCACTCAGGCAAAGTGTGAAATGGTCGGGCACGCAGGGCCCAAGCACCACGAACGGACAGTGGAAGTCACCACAAAAGAATGATCTCTGATAGCAATAAGCGCACCGGCTTCCTGAGAGGGACACCTGCCACACAATGAAAGTGAATGGCCTGCCAAGCAGAGCACCCATAAGACCTAGCATGCCAGCTCCAGAACACATCATGGATGTTTAACACACCAGAGTGACAAAAGGATATGTAGAACATGAATGTGGTCCCACATGAGGGGATACAGCCTCAGGGACCTCAACCGGAACCATCACATGACGAAAAGCATGCCACACCATGCCCTTCAAAGGACAGCCTCCCACATGCTCCTCAAAAAAGCACTAATACGGTGATGATGATAATAATAATTCGCAGTCTGCAAACATGAAAGCGCTATGAAATGCATTTTAGCGATCTTGGTCATGGTAACAAAGAAACAAGGAAGCTACGGGGCGGGAGGTAACTGGTTTTGAAATGGTGAATTTGAAAAGCATCATGAGAGGAAGCCAAGCAATGCCATGATTCAGATGCTGGACAGCGCCAGCATCCAAGAGATCAGGGCTGCGAATCACCCTTACGGAAAACACCAGTTCAAATAGCATACAAATTACAGCACCGCGAAGAAATCGTCTTTCAGGAAGCAATCCCGGCGATCAGGATGAGAGATCACGAAAAGAAATGAGCCGATAAAAGGCACAAAGCAGACACAGAACACCACAAAGAGAAATCACAGTTAAACACCGCTCCCAAAAACTTTTCATGTAACTGACTGCTATTCCACAATTTCCGCACGATGGCAGCAGAGAATCCCAAAGGAACAATACTGGCCCAGAAAGCCCAGCGACAGCAATTCCGACAATGGCCACAAGATGACAGCAAAGGATAACTAAACAAAATCACGAGCAGAGAAGCCGAAAAAGACAACAGACTCTATGAGGGAAAACAAGCCTCACAGGCAGGCAACTGAGAACTGTGGGTGAAAGAGGCACCACAACGATCCGGAAGGGCCCACGGCATTGCTGCAGACACATAACAATGAGGCTGCCATGAAAAAAAAAGGTCCCTCATGGAATGGGAACAGAGAAAGACAACCAGTGGAAAGAACATACACCAGTTTGAGAGAGCACTCAGCAACAGGTTGCTGCTTCCCAGCTCAACAGGAGCTATATCTCAAGACAGATAGGAATGTGATGGAATGCATTAGGGCTGACACAGAAACCATGAGAAAAAAAAACCAGGGTCGAATCACAAAGGACTCGGACATGACAGAACTTTCATGCCTGCCACACTTCCTTACCACAACACCACAAGACCTACCTAAACTCAGGGACAGTTGCAGTGCCTGAAGGCTACCAGACATCACCAAAGGAACCATGATGACTTCCATCATGGGCCCCTGTGCTCATAGCCGATGGATAAAGATGGAATGGAAGCATGGACCCAAAACTACCAAGCTCCACAACAGGCTTCTGTGGACTTTCACGTGATCACTGTAAGACACGTGACACTTCCTCACTGGAAAAGCGGTGGGCGGAAAATGCTTCCAGCAGCCAACTCAGGCTTTCACAGCCTACTGCCAGCACAAGCATTACAGCAATATGGCATTGTTGCATCCATGACCACACATTGCACTTCACAAAACACACTACCAGCAGCTTCACACACAAAATAAATACCACATCAGGATGGAATGCCCAAGGGAAGACACACCATAGACAGACCACATGTAGAGGACTCACAAATCAGAGGCAGCAGTGGGAACTCAAGACATGGCAAGTGTGTGTTGGGGGCATTGAGGTGCAAAAGTTGAAGAGCATGATATGCAATTACCATAGAAAACTTTGCTTGCGGCAGGACAGGAAGCAGACGCCCGAGAAGATCCAGCACCTTTGCTTCTAAAGGCAAGAAAAAGGCCTATCGGCCACTCATCTCAGTTGAAGGGGCAGAGCAGTGCACTTCCTTGGTTGCGGGAAACAGGGAACTGGGGAGGGATATAGCGGCACACCATCAGGCATGACACAGCTAACAATGCACAACACCAGCAACAACTACCTGAAAAACCTGCGGCTGACTGGCCAACTATCTACTGGATCTTCATCAAACTGTCACCATGACCCTACATCCACCTAGGATGAAAGAAAGGAAACAATAAACCTGGACTGAGCCGTCACCATGACCCTACATTCAGCTAGGATGAAAGAAAGGAAACAATAAGCCTGGACTGAGCTGTGAAGACACAAAGACACAGTTAGAATATGAAAGGGAGAGAAGAGACTAATTGAGGTGTTAGGTGAGACATCACAAAACTACAAGATGGCTCCGAGGTGGATGAGGGCGGGAGGGGAGGCGGTGCCACAGAGAAGACAACACAAAGGACCTAGGAAGACAAAGGGCACAAAATAACCATATACCTTGCCAATGTGAACAACCACACTTACAATTCTCTCATCCGTTCAATACATCATAGCCAAAGGCCACACAACAAGCACTGATAGAGGAAACCCAGGGACACCATCAGGGGTTGTTTCCACAACATTGAGAAAAGGAAGAGCATGGGAACACCAAAGCTCCCCATGGAGAAAAACGTGCACTGTAGACCCGCACCCATGTTGCAAGTCAAAGACACGCCCACCACAGGAGACCCCATGGATACAACAAACTGCACCGCACCACCATGTTATTACAGGGCTGGGGGTGGAGCACAGAAGGTCCTGCCACACAGTAAGGAAAGTGCACTTTTCGGCCAGCCTCGGCATACTATGAGCCATCCATCATTAATGCCTCCTCAACAGCGAGCCACAAAAGCGCACAACTACCTGGACGCCGACTAGCAGGAAGAACGTCATCCAAAAACTCAGAACACTGTGGGTTGCCGGTCCTGGGAAAAAACAAACAAAGGGAACCATCCTTTGATAAACACAAAACAAAAACTGGACTAACTTGAACACTCTATGCCGGCAGCTATCCAGGAACAGGAAAATTTGCCCCAAAGGCACATGCTAGCCACGCACTCAGAAGCCAGGCATGCTTGCCACTCATTGCAACTGCACAGAAAGGGTCACACCATTATAGAGTTCAGGGGTACTGGGAGGTGAGTACACTGGGACACAACAGCACAACAACACATAATTGCGACTGACACAAAAACTGCACACGTACGGCCTGCCCAATGAAATGCTGCACTCCGTGCCACCCCACAACCTATCACTGCAAGGAACAACGAACATGCGGGGCAACAAACGGCAAAGAGAACGGGGGGTGAGGAGACAGGACTTTCAAACTCCATTCCACATTGCATCGACAAACCCAACAGCACCCCTTCCAGCGCTCACACAACGAACTGCGATACCAACAAAACCAGCAAAATGCAGCAGAGACGCCTAAGACCGAAAGAGCACCCAGAAAACCAGATCTCACCTAATGAATAGGAAGGAATGTGGACAGAATCGCTCTGCCTTTCAGGGCGCAGACAACCAAATACCAGAAGGCGAAAATCAAGGCCTGGAAAACACGGATTCGGTGGAAGACATGGAACACACACAGACAGGAAAACTGCAATACAGAAGCACACACATGCACTACCGCGAAAAAGCATCAATGAAATAGGCTGCTATACCAATACTGGCCACAAGATGGCAGCAGAAGATAACAAAAGAAACGAATGCGCCGAAAGAGCAAATAGACAGCAATCCTAAAAGAAACCACAAGATGGCAGCAAAGGATAAGAAATGCAATGAAGGCGCCGCAAGGGAAGACGAGAGCATCAGAGAAGGCGCTCCTTGCAAAGGCGGGAAACTTCAAGGAAGCAACACGCCACCTCATCAACCAAAGAGAGCCCAGGCCGCGCACACCTCCAAATGGCCTCTGGGAAACTTGCGGAGCGCAACGGAAAGCGGAAAAACGAGCCACAATAAGACATGCCTCTCCCTTTGGTAAAGCCAGTAAAGTGGGAAACGCACAGGACCCATCGCAGCCTCCACTCCGCTTCACTCCCCTGCACAGCCCGTGGCACACTCACCTCCTCACCGAGAACCGCTCGGGCTGTGCTCAGACTCTGAGTGCGCTTCCGCAAGCTTGGGAAAGGCGAACGAAGGATCCTCTGCCTCTCACGCTGACCCCAAAAGCTAGCCACACAAAAGGCAGACAACACATCACCAACCTCAGCAAACCTTGCAACCAGCCACAGTGCGATCCGATAGAGCAAAACACATGCCAACACTCAACGCAATGGGCCCCATCCTCACTTGAAAACACAAAGCCAAAGGCTAAGGCGAGCCATTGGGCTCAACACAGAGATGCCCCCTCAATCAAAGGGCAACGGGAAGACCTAGCCTAAGGCGATCAATCCGGCTGCGAACAACGAGCCCCCTTCTGGCTCAACGTCACCAAGCTCAGGGGCAGGGCAAACACTTGTGCACGCACAATGGCAACGACCCCCATCACAGTGCAACAGAGAGCAAAAGGCGGATCTCAGCAATTGTACTCTAGGAGCAGACGCCAGCTACCGGCAAGCTGGGACTACCATCCTTCCGGAACCCGGAGGACACAACAAAGAGCTCGAAGCTAGGTCTTTGTCAGGGCCATTGACTTGCCATCGAGTTAATGGCCCAACATCAATCATGCCCAGGGGGCAGAACCCCTCCCGCCACACAAGCAAATGCCCATCATCTCACCCCTGAACCAATCACTGCCCTTCCACACGTAACAGACAACCCAAGCCCCAACTTCGGCATCCAATGAGTTCTCAGGGATGCAGTGACGCACTCTGCCTCGGAGGAGAGCTTAAAAGAGCGGAGCAAGGCCAGAAACCCCCTTTCTCTCCTGGGACACAGGTGCAGCAAAACGCTTCCATGAAGACGAGCAAAAAGCTGCAGGAATCTCGGAACTTAAGTTCAAGAATATCATGCGGAACCTCACACTCGCGTCACCACAGCAGCGACCGAGACGAATTAGACAAAGCAGCTTCCCCGACAGATGCACCATGAGGACTGTTACTGGGACTACATGACCTCGGATCCAAGAAGAGTCCAGGGCACCACCACCACCACCACGTGGCCAACGACGTACCTGGGTGAGTTGCCCGTTTCGGCACAATGTCGGACCTCAGGTCATTCCGGCTCGCCAGGAGCTGATTGGCAGGGCAGAGCACATGCACCACAAAGGGACTAATAGAAAACAAGGTTAATCTGGAGACATGTATGGGAGGCTGCGGCTCATTTCACATGAGCAACGGGCACAGATTTCAGGGAGAGATAGCAAGTAAGGAAGGAGTCCAAATGGGAAAGGGGAAACAAGCAAGTTCCAGGGAGGAAGGGGCACACCCTCCTTCCTGGGTGACTTGAGGGACTCCTAGGCAAGTAGGAATCTGAGAATTGCTGGAGGGCATCCTTAATGACGCACATACTTCCATGCAGCGAAACACACCAGGAAATGGAATTGAATGTCTCTCCAAGGAGAGCGCTACTAAGGTGGCCTAATAGGCCAGCTCTGGCAAACATTGCGGGCGATTCTCACATCTGTGAAAGTAAAGGACACACATAAGAGGGCTGGAGTCCTAGATGATACTCGCTAGATTCGGGACCTCAACCCGGACGCAGCACACTCTGAAATTCACACCTGTTTCCCTAGAGCCCCTCGCAAAATGAGCAATAGCAATCATAAAAGGAGAAATGCAAAAACTAAGCATTAAAGAAACCTGAAAAATATCTGTGATCCCCAGGTAGGCCATGATTCCGGAGGCTGAAGAATCAAAGAAGACACTGTTAAAACCGCAGCAGGCAGTGCTGAGAAAACAGAACGCATGACCTAAGCCTGCAATTTAATGAGCTGGCTTTTCTTAACAAATGCAAAATAATGTCTTTTGCACGGCGAAAGAAACAAAGCCAACAAACCCCAACAGGAAAGAAACGGAAAAGGGGTGCACAATGCAAAATCAACGAATCCGGTAAAACGCACAGAACATGGATGGCAATGAGCGTGCACTAAGGAAGGAAGGCTGCAGAAACCGGTAAGTAAAAAGTCACCATGCCCCGCCTTCGGATGCCCAATTGCACTTTTGACTCTAACAAACTTCCTTCCTCCTGACCCAACTAGCACCATACTCTGCACACATGCCCTGTACTCAATTTCCCTAGCGACAGAAAGGGAAATGGGCATACAACGTGGAGAAAATGTAAGTCCAGAAGGGCACCAGTCGATCTAAGGGAGCAGCCCCTGTCAAGGAAAGAAGGCTGGGACTCAAAAGCAACACAGACGAGAATGAGAAAAAGCAGCGCAGATACTCCCTTCTGTTCGGTTCTTATCGCCGCTGTGAGGAAAAAACGTGAGTCCAAACACAACGAAGTAGCTGGCTTTATTGGGAGCATACAGGAGGGTTCCCCTGCTCGGAAAGAGAAGCAGGAGAAGCCGCGCCCAAACTGTGGCAGGGTTACGCTTCAATACTTTTCAGACTCTGCCGTCACTAGCAGGAACCGGTGGCAGTGAAGGCTTTCTCGGGTGAGGTAACGCCTGGATTCTGTTCTGCAGTCTGTTTCCTGCAACCGTTTCTCAGACAGGGACTCTCCACGTGAGTGTGATGGTTTCGGAACATCGATGTCGAAAGGTGAGTTCCACAAGGTGGCCGTTACTGCTTCACTCTCGGGGCAGGGCGCAGGGAAGACCGCACACCTTGCAATGCAAAAATGTGAGCCTGGCTAAGCAGCCATTCCATTCCAAACACCCATGCTTAATGCTGTCCTTTCTCTAACAGGTAATCACCCCACGATAAAGAAATGCACGTGAAAACACATCTGCCAAGGAAATCACTAGAGCACAGCCCATCGGCGAACCAGAGATAACAAGTGAGTGCCTATGCCCGACTCTAACAGGGATAAATCTCACGACAAGGGACAGAAAGGTGAGAATGGGCTGGGGACAGTTTGGGACACAACCTTGCATGGTGGGCCAATACCTGCAAAGCGCAGGCAGGAAAGGGAAACCAGGGCCACAGAAAACAAATACTCTTCTATTTTGAGCCACTGGAAGACAGGATATTTGCTTTCTATGGCAAAGCTCCTCAGAGTACACTTAAAAAGCATTCTGGGGCAGGAGAGCTGCAGACTTGCATCCCTGAATCACATGAAGAGAGACCACCAGGGCAAGTGGGAGACAAAAACCCCAAGGCAGGAAAGAAGGCAGAGGTGGAGGCGATGAGCTGGGCACTGGAAGGAAGTGGCAGAGCACTGACCTGCCTTGCAAACCCAACAGCATTGGTCACCCATAACACAAATGTAGCACAACCTTCGAAAAGGGGCTTCTCGATAAACAATCACTATTAGGGAGTCAAGAAGGGAATACCTACAAAGTAGGTCCAAGAGACAGGGGCAAAGACATTTAACAAAGCTTTATGCACCAAACAGGGAAAAAAAGGACAGGAGATCGTGCTGCTGCTGGAGCCAAATGCTTGGAAAATGCGCTCTGTGAGGACACCTTGCAGGAACACCACATGGATGATGGCTGCCAACGCCCACACTGGGCCATGGACATGGACTGTGACTGTGTGACAAGCCAACAATAGACCCTGAAAGCAAGAAAGTGCCCTGCACCGGACATTCCCCAGCAGGCAAAACCAGAAAAGGCACCAAGGACAGCAAAGCACCCCGTCAGTCTGCCTTGCTACTCCAACAATGGCACGACACCCATCAATCAACCGAGCAAGTCTTTGCCCTGCATGTACCTCCCATTGACCATCTTACACCACCTTGTGGTGCAACTGCCTTGCTGTGCCCCGACCCTGGCCCCTCCACCCCGGTGAGTCTCAGAGCTGTGTGTGTGCATGAGCGACTCCGTCTTACAAGGGTGGGAAGGTGACTACACTGGGTGGAGCGAGCAACAACAGCAAACAACATGGAAAGAGGGGGGATCACTGTAAGGCATACAGAGACAAAGTGGACAAAGATGCCACACACAGAAACCCTGGCTCTGATTCAGGCAGCACACCACTGACTAACTCCACACAGAAATTGAGGGGGAGGAAACACTGCCCACCCTGTGGAGGAAAGGAAAGGGCACTGAAGGGGAACCATCCACTGGCAGTCCTGCCAATGAGCACAGGTCTGGGCAAGGGAAGGAAAAGGGGGCATGACTGCTCACAAAGACACAAACCTCACAAGGGCCACAGCATGAAAAGAAAACAGACACCAATGAGAAAACCACCCTGGCTCCATTCCACAGCTACCCTCCAAAGTACATAGCCCTCCATCCAGATGCTGCCGCTGCCACTGACACGCAGGAAGACTGCCTGCCCTCACTTAGCTGCCCAGCAACCGAGGACACACGTAATATAGCAATGGTGCAGGGCAGAGACATGAATGCACTTCATACCCACTACACAGCAACACTGCAGTCAGTGCCTTGGCAAAACAAAATCCCTGAAACCTTACTAAAAACCCAGAGCACAGACACCAGCAATCTCACACACAATACATAACAGGGGTGGCCTAAAGGGGAAGGAGACAAGGGCAAAGGGATTCATAGAGGAAGGTTAGGGAAAGCTTGGGTGTGACATAACTACAACCATTACTATAATGAGACAGTCACACAGAAAAAGATGGAAAAACACTTAGCACCAGGGGTGCACAACTGCGAGAACCTTACATGATTCCTAGAAAACACCAACACTCAGATAACGGCTGCTCCTTTGAACGAAAGGAGGGGGACCACTGACTGCCCAACAGCAACCAACACACATGGGGGAGACACCAAAGCATGCAGAGACACACAACACCGAGACACCAGTGCTAGACTTGAGGCAGCATGTATGGGAAAGGAATGTGGCACATGAGATGATAGAGCAACGGTTCTCAATTTGTGGGTCTCAAACGGCTACCAGGGTCTCCAAAAACCATCAGGAAACACAGATATTTACAATAAGTCTCATCACAGTAGCAAACAGTTATGAAGTTGCGAAGAATATGCTATTGGGGATCACAACATGAGGGGCTGTATATTAAAAGGCCACAGCATTAGGAAGGTTGACAATCACTTCGCTACAGTGTTGGGGGGGCGGGGGTGTGAAACCTGTATGTCCCGGGGAAAAATGGCTTTTGGGAAGCCTCTGGGAAGCAGGAGTTGAGGGTTCCCAGAGATTATATGCAGAAAACAAAGGCCCAGCCAAGCCACATGCAGTACTACCAAAGATTCATAGCCCAGAAACACATGCACATCAATGCAATGGGAGGAAAGAATGAGAAAAGGAATACCATGATTCAACTGAGGAGCAGTGGCAACGGAGACGAGGGAGGGCTTAGCTCCCGTGCTTTGAGGAAAAGGAAGAAAACACACTTAGTCGCAGTGGGATCCCTACAATCTTTCACCTGTAAACAGCCCATGAGCACACAGGAAATCACCAAAAAGGCTTCTCCACCCAAAAGGACCATCCCACCCTAAAGGGGCACCCTACAGGTTCATGTGAGTGCTGGGGAGAAGCAGTGTAACACGGGTAGGGGGAATATAACTAGGCAGAATAATTCAAAGCAGGCACGATGACGGACAGTTGGCCTTCACAACACAGATCTGCACCACAGAAATGACCAAATGCATAAGGGACACAGGGAAGCAGGAAAGATGACTTGAGAGAACATACACTGCCACTTTGAGATATTGCTCAACACCTAGTATTGGCTGGGCCACCAAAAATTGTTATGGGAAGCTTTTGTTGGAATGTAATCACTAGAAGCTAAGCAAAAAAAGTGACAGCACAAAAATAGACAGGCAGGCAACACATTGAGCACCTCAAGTCAGAACTCAATTTCGTGGGCTCCCAAGCAGATAAACTGGTCAATGAGTTGCCCAAAATACTGGAAAAGGTTATGACTTCAAATATAGGGTCCTATGCTCATAAGGCAGTGGAAAGATAGAACAAGTGGAGCATGGCATAGATGCATGTAAAGGTAACTTAAAAAGTACACAAATCACAAGAAGGAACATGTGAACTTCACATGCCTTTATATATCCACTGGAAGGAACACGAGCATAGCTAGGCACAACACCTGCCTCTGTAAGCTAACTGTACAGCCCCTCTATGGTTCCTAAATGAAGATGCCAGGCATACTCGGATGACAGGAAAAAAATCAAAAAGAGCTTGAAAGTCATGGAAAACAGAAGGAAGAAATTGGGATAAAAAAGTGCATTGGAAAAAACCAGGCCACAGCTAAGGTACGGCAGCAAGTGAAAGCACAAACAATCCTTGTCCTGGCTACATTCACCACAGTTCAATACATCCACATTTTGAGAAAGTTAATACAACATTAACTAGGAGCAAATTTAAAGGAAGGCATTAAGGAATCTTTTGAGACATGGGACAATAACACTGGCAATCTGCACTATGGGTAATGGTTACAATGGAGGGCTTCACAAGTAGACAGGGGCTGGCTCTTGTCACAGGAGCAGAATGAGCAGAGGCACAAGCATAGATCAGTTCTTTGCTGGACAATGTGGGGAAAGCAAGCGGCCGTAGCAGTTGGTAATGACACCCTATGCTGTACCCATTCCACACCCACGTGGGTAAAAATCAAAAAAAAATTGGGGCCACTTGAAAGCCAAAACTACAACAGTAGCTAATGGGAAAGATGTGCAGTTGTAGGGTACCAGCAAAAAAGCTACGCACTTTTACACCAGTGAGGTGATTCTCATCCCATTTGAACAGCATCTGCAGCAAGAGGAGAAGGGGGGGCTAGCAATGATGGTTGGGGAAATTGCACAAAGTGGAGGAGCATGCCTCGCCCAAGAGAACCTAGGGGATGACATTTACTTGTGCACTATCAACATCTAGGCAACAACAGAGCCCATGAAAATATAGCTCTTTCTAGGTGCCATGCCTTAAAGGGTCACAACAGGTGCCACAGAGGGCAAAGAACCACAATCAACATGTGAGGCAAAAAATGGAGAGAGCAAAAGCTTCATTACTGGCCTAACAAGCGCAACACGGCACTGCTCTCTACGGGGATGACATGAACACTCCCAGGCATCACAAGCAAAACGCAGCACAATTTTCGGAAATATTGAAGGAAGGAAACGAAGAATTCAGGTTGCACATGGGTGAGCAAGGAAACACTTCTACCATTGTCAATTAAGGGGATTGATTGCTCTATACAGGGGCTGAGACTACTACACATGTGCAGCGATGCAGACATCCTACATCACAAAATTTCAAAAGGTTTGCACATCTTAACTCCAGAGGGCCATAGTTGACACTGCGCAACAGCAGTGGACACAACACAGATTCAATGAGGCCACTCAGCTAGTGACAGACATGTAATGTATAGCATGCAGACAATGTCAAGCAAAGCAAGCACTCAGAGTTGTAAACAGGACAAAAGAGCAGCAAACACTAGGAGGAATTGAAAGGTAGCAGGTGGAGACTGCTGCTAACACCAAGATAGATTCAGATTCCTTTCAGCAACAATGTGGCACAGCCCTGATTCAAATTCATCGGCATCAGGTCTCAGACATATATTTGAAGCTGCCCTTCAGCAACAATAAGCCATGGGGGATTATCCGAGAAATGACAACCTTCCCAGAGTGAGGACCCAAGATAGCAGCAGTAGAGGCAGTAGCTGTGAAAACTAGGAAGTGAGAACATACTCAGCAAGTGACATCACATAGCTTGCATGTACACTTACTGAGAGCAGAGCGCAAAAAGAGCAGCTGGTAACCAGGCATGCTCGGCATGCCACAGAACACGTGATAACTTCAAGATGAGGGAGGAGCAGGAAAATGGGAGACAGCACCTCAAATCACACATAACCAGGATGGCACAGAGACTACTGCATCAAGCAAATCTTCACACCACGATTACCAGCCAAAATCTATCACTGCCACACTCCACTATGCTCTAGTTGGATGCAAGTAATAGTAGGCGAGCCAGAGATCATAGTATATTAAAGGGAAGAAAATAGCAAGACTCAGAAGGGACAGCAAATTAATAATCGCTGCAAAGACAAACAAGGACTGCAAAGGAATTGGCACAAGACACTCCACGGAGCATTGGGCTGGAAATGTGAAGAGTGAATACACACTCCAAACTCTAATACTCTCAGATCTGAGACACTGAGGGGTGACAAGAGACATTGAAACAAACATCACCTGCAGCTGGTTTGCTCCCATGCTGTAGGGGACACCATGTAAGTGACACAAGAGAAGCATTGGGATGCAGCAAACAGCTGCTGGCAGGGAACTTTGGAGGAAAGGTGATCAGGAGAACATTCAGACTTCTCTCGCCACTGCCAAAGACAAATTTCACATGGTGATGCTGATTCCACGTAGCCAGTGTCTGCAGCTACCACTTGAAGACGCATACCACAGGGGTAGTGGGAGGGGCACAGTCACAGAATATGCTTGACATGCTCACTCATACACATACTCATTGGCATCTCATCTCACCAGACACATGCACAGCACAAAGCAGGCTGCAACATCAAACACCCTGCCATGTCATCAAGGAAAATCCAATCCGCAAATTCAAATCAGATACTGTAGGAGTAAAAAGGACCTAACCAGTCGGAAACCTGAAGGTACAGCCTTCATTCAACATGCTACAACACTGCTCACATGAACGCCATAGTCCAAAATGGATGGCACAGACACACCAGGCAAACATTAATAACACATGGAACTAGACAACAAAACACTAAACCATGGCAACGCTTTCCATTCCCAAATATGCTCTACTGGCAAAAAGCAGGCACCAATTCACACTGCACGGGAAATTGAAAGAGACCCACACTGGAAGACTAATGAACGGCTACTAAAAGGAATACTAAAAAGGACATAGCAGACACAAAAAGTCCAAACAACACAATTGCGCTTCATGACCAAGGAAATAGAAAACTACTTTGCAGTCATGGGAAGCACTGCACAACTAAAACTCAGAGTACTCGTGCAGTCAGTGCTCTCATGACTGCAAAAGATGATTTTGAATAGACATCCATCAAGACAGTGGCTTTCATTGAGGTAACGGGAAGTGACAACACAGACAGGCTACATGATACATGTAATGGGCTACAAGGCCAGAGCACCCACATCAGGAGTAGATGGACTTAATGTTGAATAATGCATAACGATCGATGCATACAGAAAGGGGATAAAGACACCAAGCTCTTAAGAGTACTGCCATTCTTACATATCCCCATCATTCCTGGCACAAGAAGTACGTCTTGCTCTGTCTATGAGCTGACCCAGATCCCATGTTACCATGACCTCCTCTGCAAAGCTGGACCATAGAATATTGGGAAGGCAAGATAGTTGAAGACAACAATCACAACAAACTTCCAGTGAAAAGTCAATTAGGCATTGTGACTGACGGAAAACAAGAGTGTGCTCCGTGACCACGAGGAACATTAACAACATTTCACTTGCACATTTCACAACACCTACAGGACAATGCACACCTGTATGCACTAAGCAACCAGACAACAAAAACACGGTACGGGGGAACAGGCTGTCAATTGGGACATAGGCAAACAGGAATTACTCTGCTGGGACACTGCTGAAACATGCAAGGATAATAGTTTTTTCATAAAACTATTTATTGCAATGTCAACGACTCCAGGGACTTCATTTTCTTGATATGACAAGTGCTGGAAAACTGGACTGAAAACATGCGCTGAACACTAATATCAATGTGGTCAGGTCAAGACCAATAGGGAGAACATGGAGAAAGGAGGCATAGGAAAAAATGATGGGCAGAGTCACCATAACAATGCACATGCAGTCTGAATGATAAACAACCCATGGGCGGCTGTGCATTGGATGTTCAATAAGCAAGCAAGGTCAAATCTGTTAAAATTGTGATTTTTCACCTTGAGACTCTCCCTTGACAGAGCTGTCATCACACTCATTAATCCATCACCCAAACAAAAATAAAATCGAATGCTAACCATGATGCCATGTATTTATATAACAATTAAGTTCCCATTTGACAAATTTAAGCTATGTCTGTGTGCATGTGCAGCTCACTTCTCAAGCCATCCCTCTTGGACACCTGTCAACCTGTACTGGTTTAGGGACAGCAATACCAAAAGTAGGCAGGACAAAGATATCCATTACATTATAAGAATGATAAGGCACCCACCCATAAAACATCATTATGGCCCAACAAAAAATACTCATTTACAAACCAGTAACAAAGGAGTCACAGTGGGGGAAAAGAGTTTTTTTAAGGGCAATAGACAAATGTTGATGGCATAGCACAGGGCATCGCTATGCATCTGCAAAATAACATGCTTCCACATGGGCAGCAGACTATATGATGCTTAAGAATAAACTTCACACAAAATTCTACACACTTCCTGGAATTCCACTACATCTATAGGTCATAACTCGCCAACTAACGACACTTGCAAGTATATAACTCTTTAAAGGCCATTCAATCATGAGAAATGAACACGCTGCTAAGCAAAGTTGAAAGATTGAACCAAAAAGGGACAATCGCCATATCAATCAATTGTCTTCCTTGAAGAACAGATTACTACTAGCAAGAAAACATTGAGTAAGGAGAGATGTGGGATCCAAGGGAAAGCTTACAAACATACCACCAACATTCACACACACCTGATGCAGAATTGGGAGAACTTGGAGACAGTCACACCCCCACAACATAACAAGCTACAGACGAAAATGCTAAGCATTGCTACATCATAAGTGATATTTGGGATTCCTTAGTGCACAGCACATGACCAAAGACATAGCAAGTTGCTCCAAAATCAACATGGAGAGTGGGACCATGTTTGATATATACAGGTACTTACAAACCAAGACAATGGGCCACCAGGAATGCACTTAGAACAGGTCCCTGTGGTACAAGGAAAACAATAGGCTAGGAAGGTACAGAACTACCACAGCAACGGGAACCACAACCTCGGGGCAGGCATACACGGAAATGGAAACCTCCCATCTATTCCACACAATGGTACAAGTCACTAACAGAAACTGGAGGGGCCACAAAAATAACAGCTACAGCACACAGTGTCCCTCTCTCCCAGCGAAAGGAGACTGGCACCTCACACATAAGACGCTCACAATGACTTTTCCTTATGATGGTTCAAGATGACACAACACCTCGGGACTGAGGAACACTAAAACGGACACGGTGCAATTCACAACACTACAGATTGCTGTAACGCTACACATTAGACACAAAGAACTCAGCAGATAATAGAGCAGCGGTTCTCAATTTGTGGGCCACAAACGGCTCCCAGGGTCTCTCCAAAGACAATCAGAAACCACAGATATTTACAATAAGTTTCATCACAGTAGCTAATCGCTTTTATATCATTGGGGATCACAACATGAGGGACTGCATTAAAAGGTCACAGCATTAAGAAGGTTGACAACCACAACACAACAGTGTTGGGGGGGGGAGAACCTGTGCATCCAGGGGCAAAATGGCTTTTGAACAGCCTGTAGGAAGCAGGACTTGAGGGTTACCAGAGATTACATGCAGAAAACAAAGGCCCAGCCAAAGCACATGCAGCATGCTCACAAAGACATGCGCACGGATGAGATGGGAAGAAAGTGAAAAAAGGAATCCCATGATTCAGCTGCAGGACAGCGGCAGCGGATACGGGGAAGGGCTTGGCTCCCATGCTTTGGGGAAAAGGGGAAAAAAAACACTTGGTGGCGGTGGGGTCCCTGAAATCTCACCTGTGAACAAACAACCCATGAGCACACAGGAAATCTCCAAGAAGGCCCCACCCAAAATGCACATCCACCCACCCTGAAGGGGCAACCAGAAGGGAAGGTACTTACAGAGTTATGTGAGTGCTGGGATACAGCAGTGTAACACATGCAGGGTGAAGACGACTAGGCAGAATAATTCAAGGCAGGCACAATGGGGGAGGGTGGGTCATAATGCTGCCCTTCGCACAACACAGATCTAGGCCACAAAAAATAAATGACCAAACACGGGGAAGCAGGAAAGACGACTTGAAAACAACATGCACCGCCACTTTAACATAGTGCAAAAACACCTAGTATTGGGAATGGAATCACTAGAAGCTAAGCAAAAAAATATATATATATATGACAGCACAAAAATAGGCAGCCAACACGGTGGGCACAGGATCAGCTTTGAAATGTCAGCCCTCAATTCAGAATTCAATTTCATAGGCTCCCAAAATGATAAACTAGTCAATGAGTTCCCCAAAACACTGGAAAGGGCTGTGACTTCAAAGATATGTTCATAAGGCAGTGGAAAAAACGAGTGGAGCATGGCATAGATATTCACAAGCCATGTAAAGGTAACAAAAAATGCACACATCACCAGAAGGAACATGTGAACTTCACATGCTATATTCCAAACCTTTATGTTCCCACTGGAAGGAACACGGGCCTAATTGGACACAATACATGCTTCTGTAAACTAACATTAAGACTAAAGCCAGACATAATACAGCCCCTCTGGGTCCTAAATGAAGAGCCAGGCATACTCAGTTAACAGGAAAAAAAAACGTGCTTGAAGTCTTTAGGCATGGACGATTGAAGGAAGAAATTGGGATAAAGTGCATTGGCAGGTCACAGCTAAGATAGGACAGTAAAGGAAAGCAAAAACAATCCTTGTCCTGGGAACCCATCTATTGCACTGCAGCTACATTCAACACGGTTCAACACATGCCTATTTTCAGAAAGTGGAAACAGGCGTAAGTAGAAAACAAACACAACATTAACTAGCAGCAAATAGAAAAGGAAGACAGGAATCTTTTGAGACATGGGACAATAAGACTGGCGGCCTGCACTATGGGTGATGGTTACAATGGAGGGCTTCACAAGTAGACAGTGAGGATTGCTCCTTTCACAGGACCAGAGCAAGCAGAGGCACAAACATGCAGGAGTTCGCTAGCGGGCGTAGCGGTTGGTAATGACACCCTATGTTGTGCCTGTTCCACAAACACCCACATGGGCACAAATAAAAAGAACAGATTGCGGCCACTTGAAAACCAACACTAAGCAGTAGCTAATGTGAAAGATGTGCAGTTGTAGGGCACCAACAAAACTGCGCAATTCTTTTAATAAACCAGTGAGCTCATGCTCATCCCATTTGAACAGCATCTGCAGCACCTAATGTGAGCAGAAGAGGGGAGGGGGAATATTTGCTGGGTGTGCCTCAAACCATGCCTGAGGGGATGACCACAGGAAGAAAATTGGGTGTGGGCCTGTTGCGATGATACTTGGGGACATCACACAAAATGCAGCATGCCTGACCAAAAGGACCTAGAGAGGACATTTACTTGCACACTGTCAAGATCTAGGCAGCAACAGTAAGCCCATGGAAATATAGCCCCTTCTAGATGCCAAGGCAGCCGGCCATTCCTGCCACACAAAGAGTCGCAACAGGCGCTGCAGAGCACAAAAAACCACAATCAACATGTGAGTCACATGACTGAGGCAAAAACTGCCAAGCATCTTCATTACTGGCCTAGCTAGCAAAACACGGTACTGCTGTCACTTCATGCTGCACTGTTCTCTACAGGGATGCATTACAAGCAGAACACAGCAAGATTTTGGGATATATTGAAGGAAAGAAACACTTCAGGTTACACAACTGTGAGCAAGAAAACACTCAGCAATCAGGCCACTCAGCAAAGTGACAGACCATGTAAATGTGTAGCATGCAGTCAATGCAGAAAATGTCAAGGAAAGCAGCCACTCCAACCACGTTATAAACACAGCACTTTAGAGCAATTAACAGATACATGGTGCAGACGGCTACCAGCAAGAGAAATGAAGATTTCTTTGACCAAAATGTGGCAAACCTGATTCCATTTGTCCAGCATCAGCTCTCAAACATCAATTTGAAGTTGCATATCAGTGACCATAAACCACAGGGGATTACTAGAAAAAGGACGAACTTGCCATAGTGAAGACCTGGGATAGCAGCCTCATAGGCAGTAGCTGGGAAAACTAGAAAGTCACATGACACCTTGCATGCATGCATGCATAAAGTGTAATGGGAGCTGCATAGCAACAGGGAAACTATAATGGTGTGCCCATGGGCACCAAAAGAGAACCAGTAGCTAGGCATGCTTGGCATTAACAGTACGCATAACAGAGCATCTGATAACTTTTCGATGAGAGAGTAACAGGGAACTGGGAGACTAGCTCTATCACACAGCAAGAACAGACAGCACAAGAACTGCATCAAGCATATCTTCACACCACAACAATCCATCACTGCCACACTCCACTATGTTCTGTTGGGATAGAAGTTATAGTAGGCGAGGCACAATAAGAAAAGAGCATATGGCAGGAGAATGTTAAAGGAAAGAAAATGGCACAAATCAGATGAGACAGCAAATTACTGATCACTGCACAAACAAACAACTGCAAAGGACTTGGCACAAAACACTGCATACAGCATTTGGCTGTATCCTTAACACTAGAACTGAGTGCTCTATGGAAGGTAAATCTTTTCACAAGACAACACTAAATGCACACTCCAGACACTAATAATCTCAGATCAGGGACACTGAGGCGGGGACAGCTCAGAGGTCGAGGGACAACAGCCATTTAAACATATCACGTGCAGGTGTTTTGCTCCCATGTTGTAGGGACACCATTTCAAGGACACGAAAGACCATTAGGATGCAGCAAAAAGCTACTGGCAGGGAACTTCGTAGGAAAGGTGATCAGGAGAGTTCATTCAGACTTCTGTCACCACTGCCAAAGAAACATCTCGTTCCATGTGGTGATGCTAATTCCATGTAGTCAGAGTCTATAGCTAGCCACTTAAGCGTAACACAGGGATAGAGTGAGGGGGCAGTCACAGAAAACGCTGGACTGTGCACATGTATCTCATATCAACAGACATGCACAGCAAAAAGCAGCCTGCAACATGAAACATCCTTGACTGCCATGCCATCAAGCAAGATCCAATCAGCAAACTCAAATACTAGAGGAGGAAAAGGGACCTAAGCAGTAGACAGCTTGAAGGTGGGGCCTTTAATACACTAAGGCATACTGGTGACGATAACACAACACTGAATCACAGCAACACTTCCCATTCCCGGATAAGCTCTACTGGCAAAAAGAAGACACCAATTCAGACTGCAGGGGATAATTGAAAGACAACCACACTCAAAGACTAATGAAGGTAAGATGAAAAAGGAGGTAGAAAGTACTTTGCAGTCATGGGACTGCACAAACTACAACTCACAGTGGTCTTTTGCAATGCTCTCCTGCCTGCACAAGATGATTTGGAATACACATGAGCCATCCACTGGGTATGCAGGGAAACAGCAGCTTTCACTACAATAACGGAAAGTGACAACACAAACGGGCTGCATGGTCCCTACATATATGGGCTACAGGGTCAGAGCACCCACATCAGGAGTAGATAGACATGATGTCAACAATGCATAAGAACCTATAGCTACAGCAAGGAGATAAGGACTACAAACACCATCATTCTTAGCACAAGAACTATGTGTTGCTCCATCCACGAGCTGACCCAGATCCCATTTTACCATTACCTTTGCAAGGGTTGACCATAGAGCATTGGGAAGGCAAGATAGTTGATGACAACAGCAATCACAACAAATTTCCATGACATGGAATGCAGGCAGTAACAAGTCAAGTGGGCATTGTGACTGAGGGAAAACAAGAGTGTGCTCCATGACCACGACTGACATTAACAACATTTCACTTACACACTTCACAACACTTACAGGACAATGCACACCTATGTGCACTAAGCAACCAGAAGACCTGTTCGCTGCTCATTTAAACAACACAAACACGGTACAGGGGAACAGGCTGTCAATTGGAAAATACTCAAACAGAAATTGCTCTGCTAAAGTACTACTAAAGCATGCAAGGATTATAGTTTTATGAAAAAACTACTACCAAAAAATGGCAAAGTATTAGAATATCAAAGACTCCAGGGACTTCATTTTCTTGATATGATCAGGGCTGGAAAACTGGACTAAAAACATGCGCTAAACACGTAGCAATGTGGTCAACACCAATAGGGAGAATATACGGAAAGGAGGCTAGGAAGAATGATGGGCAGAAATGCACATGCAGTCTGAATGATAAACAACACATGGGGAATGGGCGGCCGTGCATTGAATGTTCAATAAGCAAGCAAGGTCAAATCTGTGAAAATTGTGATTTTTCAGTTTATGACTATCCCTTGACAGAGCTGTCAGCAGACTCTTTAATCCATCTCCCAAACAAAAATAAATTCCAATGCTACCCATGATGCCATGTACTTATATAACAATTAAGTTCACATTTCATAAATTTACGCTGTATCTATCTGTGTGCATATGCAGTTCACTTCTCAAGCCATCCCTCTTGGACACCTGTCAACCTGTACTGCTTTAGGGACAGCAATGCCAAAAGTAGCCAGGACAAAGATATCCATTGCATTACAAGAATCATAACCCACCCATAAAACATTACAGCAAAACAATACATACTGATTTACAAGCAAGTCACAAAGGAGTCATACTAGGGGGCAATAGACAACTGTTGATGGCATAGCACAGGGCATCACTATGCACCTGCAAAAAAAAACATGTTCCACATGGGCAGCAGAAGATGTGATGCTCAACAATAAACTTCACACAAAATTCTACACAGTTCCTGGAATTCCCTTAAATCTATAGGTCATAAGTCGCCAACTAACAACACTTCCAAGTATATCGCTCTCCTTAAAGGCCATTCCACTCATGAGAAATGAACAGACTACTAAGCAAAGCTGAAACGTTGAACCAAAAAGCTTGCAGACACACCAACATTCACGCACCCCTGATGCAGGAAAATTGGGAAAAATTGAAGGCAAATCACACCCCCACAACATAACAGGCTACAGGCTAAAATGGAAAGCATTGCTTTATAACAATTATACATGATATTTGCGATTCCTTAGCACACAGCACATAACCAAACACATAGCAACTTGCTCCAAAATCAACATGGGGAGGGGAACCATGTTTGATATATACAGATACTTAGAAACTAGGGGAAACCATCAAGGCAATGGGACCCCAGAAAGGCATTTAGAACAGGTTCCTGTGGAACAAGGAAAACAATGGACTAGGAACGTACAGCACTACCAGAAAAACAAAAAGCACAACCTCAGGGAGCGGACACACACGGAAATTGGAACATTACAAGTGACAAACAGAAACTGGCAGGCTCAAAAACACGGCAGCTACGTCACACAGAGTGTCCCCTCCCTCCCAGCAAAAGAAGACGGCCACCTCACACATGAGAGGCTCACGATGACTTTTCCTGAAGATGTTTCAAGATTAAAAAACACCTCTGAACTAAAGAACAGTAAAACTGACATGGCACAATTCACAACAGTAGAGTGCTATAAGGCTACACATTACACACAAAGAACACGCAGCCCGATCTCCAAAAAGAACAAACAAAAAAAGGGCAGAGGAATGGCATAAGCAAACAGGCACAGGAACCAGGATAGACTGACAGCTATACAATACATGCCTATCTTCTTAAAAGAAAACCAGCCTGGGTACCTAAGACGCACACGAAATGATCTGAGATCACGTGAACATCAGCAACATCTAAAAACACAGTATTCCATAAAAAAACTACACTATGCTCACTGGGTGTCAGACACAACTCAAGCCGCAACACGCACGAACGACAAGAACTTTGAGGCAAATCACCCCTCAAAGAAACAGTCAGGCTACACACTTTGAAATAACAATCATTGCTTTACATCAACCATCACACATCATGCTTGGGATTCCTTACAACACCCCACATAACAGGACACATATACCAAGCTGCGCCACAATGGAGATGGGGAGGCAAAACATCAGCATATGAACATGTAAATGGAGATAAGACAAACCATCATGACAATGGGACACGATAAAGGCATCTACACCACGTTCATATAATAGAACGAAAACAATGGGTTTACAAGGCACAACACTACCACAGCAACAGAAAATATGACTTCAGTGAGCAGACACACACAGAAATGGGAACATCCCACCTATTCCACTGAAGGCCATGAGAAATCACTAACAGGAACTGGTGGTACCACATAGACAGCAACTACAGCCCACAAAGTATTTCCCTTGCTCCCAGAGACAGGAGGGTGACAGCTCACACATAACATCCTCACAATCACTTTTCCTGAACATGGCTCAGGGCAATGGCACACCTCTGGAGCCAAGAACAGTAAAACAAACAGTAGAAATGGCAATAAGGATGCAGATTACACACAAAAGGCAGCCAACCCCATCTCCTGCAGAAATAACACACAGGAAGAGGGCAGAAGAAAGGCAGAAGCAGACAAGCACAGGGACCCAAGACAAACTATCATACAACGCATTTCTGTCTTCTCTTCTTAAAAGAAACACCGGGCAGGATACTTAGGGGTCTAGCAAAATAGCCTGATATTATGTGAACATCATGGACATCTGAAAACATACCGATCAATAAAAAGTAAAAATGCACTCACATGCTAAGGTGTACAGGTCCAGCTCCAACACACACGACCAACATGATGTCAGGGGGCATTGGAAGACATAAGTTGCAGCTCACACAGATGAAGCTTTCCATAAAACATCATCATGACATGCTACTATTGCCTCAAACACACGTTCCAAACAATGCCAGCATGTACAGAACACTAGAATACGCAGGCCCCTTCACAACAGTGTCATAAGCTATGACCATCACGTAGACTCAAGGAACAGCAGGCACCTGAAAAAAAAAAACACAGTCACTTAACACCCATGACATCAGAAACAGGATAACTACACTTCAGGGAAAGCCATAAATAAACAACAAAATCTACAGACACAAGTTACAGGACACTCTAAGGAGAACAAACTATAGAACATACACCTCTGGCATGCCATATAGCCCTAGAAGGCATCTACACAAGGTCACTTTTCCTTGAAATTATACTACCTTGCACTCCTCGGGGATACAGCATTAAGATGTTTACAAAACAGGAGAATCCCCTTGGGAACAACATCAAGGGCTAAGAATGCTAACAGCACTTTGGAATACACCAGGGCTCCTAATGGTTACCTTCACTTCTAAGGACAACACACAGGGCTCAGGGGCAACTCTGCTGTAGACCCAGGAAACCCATGGTGCTTAGAATGTAACAAAAAAATTTAACAGAACCACACTTATGGGCTGGCCCATACATACACAGACACGGAGGGAAGCAGGAGCCCGTCACTGCCCAATGACGGGGTTCCACCACAGTAAACAGCCACCGCAAGAACCAACAAATTTCTTATTGCAAGTTACGCGATGGCTCCTTCTAACTTCGGCAGAACCATCTTCATCAACAGCTATGGATCCGTGTATGCTCCGTGAAATGAAATGGTCAGCCAACGCTCTTCCTTCTTATGCAACAAAACCATCTACATGCTCACGTCCATAAAAAAATATACAAAATAGTAAAGACACCACAGCTTGGAAGCTATAACTTGATGACAACAACGCAATGAGACATTTCTGCCATGGCCCCTAAGATGGCCTCAAACACCCAGCTCCCACCCATGAACCTATGAAGACCCTGCACTTCATAAGAAGATGGATGACACACTAACACCCTGCCAGGCACCCACCAGGACAAATGGCCGTGCATCTCCTACTGAACACTAAGAATTCCTTACCGATTCCATTAATTCTTCATAGTCCACGGGTACACATAGGACACTCCTTGAAATCCAAGGTGAGGAAGCACAACATCACTTCAACACAGGGACAACTCTGACAGGAAACACAAGTATAAGCAAGCAGGCAACAATTAACTCCAGTAATAGAACCTCCTACTAATCAACTGAAAAAGATTCACAAAAGTCCTTAAAATCCCAAGGGGTGGACACAGGTGTCTATGGGCTCATGGACCACAGTATTCTAACAACTACTTAGCAGCAACCTACATGAAAAGAAAAGTTGGAGAAACACTAAAAACAGTACAACTAAAAAGGAACTGTGTGTTCAAAAGCACACAATGGGACCACCAAGGACCGATGAACTGACAAACATCCACATGGAATATGCCCTCCCACACACCCTACACAAGCCAACAATTCCAAAATGGAACAAAGAAAGACAAGAAAACATCTAGACAATTCTAAGCCTTAAAGGGATGCTGGAAAGAGCAATGCATGGGTGTACTGACAGACATGGGTGAGCGGTTCACTTTCTATCTAAGGTCAACATCCATGAAGTTTCCCCAAACTAGCATGGCTATGAAACTTTGACCGATCAATGCCCCATAGGGACAGACCTGTAACAATACCTATAGCTAGTAAAAATTAAACCCCACAGCATGGCAGGGGTGCATGCAGCCAGTTCAAAAACACATACAAGATCACAGAACCCTCTGGAACACAACAGCACTGTGCACACATCTACAATCTGCCATTGTAACATGGCACCTACACACACACAAAAAAGGATTAAGCCGCTGTGCGGTGCACTCGTGCCCTTGGTGGCTCCAGGGACACCATGGGCAAAGCTGACACTCACAAAAGTATAAACAACAAAGTGAAATGCCCTCTTCTACCAAAGGACATACAAGGAACACTTTCTGTGCCACAGCAAGCAAAAATAAAACCGTGGGGGGAAAAACGGACGGCAAATACTCATGAAAAATAGAATGCAGGATGCTGACGGGGACTCATACCAGACAAACACAACTTGTGAAACACAGTGCTTAAATGACACTAGAAATGCACAAAATCATCAAACACAGATGCAGGACATCCACTGGCCTAATCTTCCTCTTCACACCCTCCTCTACCCTCCCCTCTCCTCCCCATTCCACATCCACCACCAACAATTCAATCTATCCTCCTCGGCCTCAGTTCATGCCAGAAACATACGTACTACAAAGGCACTCATCAAAAAAACAATTTGACTTCCAAAAATTATTACTCTCGTTCCTTAAGGAAGTATTTAAAAACATTGGCAACATCAATCTTCCTAAAAAAAAAAAAATGGAGGGAATGCCTAGATATCAACTTTCAGATACAGTGGAACCTAGGCAATGGACAGAAACAAACATGTGCAAACCATCAAAAAAACAATACTTGGATGCCCTCCTGCCTGTGACTCACACTGCCTCACACATCACACATACATCACGGGAGACATCACATGGACAACATCGAAATGACACCACACTGAGAAACAAGGAAAACGAAGGAACCGAGCACCAACTTCACACAAACACCCATGACACAGTACGGTAATCATGTCAAAACCCATCGTTCTGAGATGCACTTTCTCCACCAAAGAACAATACAAAAATCTGTTCCCACGACTCTCAAACCGTAAAACTGGACACTCACATTTCGGCGTCTTCGTGACTCAGAACGCAATTAAAAAAGGAATCACTTTCAACGACCAGGCAGCTTTCAATGCAGCCACAACTACAAATATAATAAACGGCCAAGCACCACAATCTCTTCTCATGGAGGACATGCATTGACACAAACGATTCACAGAGACAGAACCAAAAAAGGACAACACATAATAACTATAAAAGCTATGAACAGTGATGCAAACAAACATCTTGATCCCACAACTCAAGCACGGGACAAGCAGACGCACAATAAACAGAACACTCCAACCACCATAATGCAGACTGGACAAGCAACACAAAAAAGAACAACTACATGCGGCAATCTATCAAAAAACACACCACATAAAATTGGTAATCAAGCCCACACATAAACCAAAACTTGGCAACAAAGATACAGAAATGAGGGGCATTGGATCACAATTTCAATCACAATATGCAAAATAAACATACAGCACAAACATCTAAAGACCACCATCTGGAACATCCGTGGTTCACGCCAATGAAGATAACACGCATACATCAAATTTTGAAACACATACTCCCATCGGATCTAAAGCAGATCTCACGCTAAAATCCGCTTGGCTCTGATAAAACCATTGTAGCTCCGTGGACTGAGAATCCGCCTGCAAGCTGAAATATGCTGGTTCAATTCCAGTCAATGGCACACACCTTACTTATGGACACATCCACAGTGGGGGCCGTCGAGGAAAAGAAGACTCAATGTTTCTGCCTCATGGAGGTCTCTCACTCTCTATACACCTTCCTTCCCCTGTCCTCAAAAATCACCAATATCTTCTTTAAAAAAAGCTAACAATTTATTGGAAATGGACTACTTTTCTCGCCTCGGGGATACACTGTCATTGTAGGCAACGGGATCACACCTTTAGGAATGGCTACAAATAATGGCAAATCTTTACACCCTTTGCAGTTAACCTCTACTCCCAAGGGCTACTCTGGCTTCTCACGAATGCCCAAAAAGCGTTCAAAACACGCTCAACTTCTACTTAAACCTCAGTCTGTAAAGATCAGGAAGATGCAACCAAATAAAAAGAACATGACGAAACCACTGGCCTAGGCCCTACCTACACAGTGTGGAACAGACGTGTGCCGATACATAACAGGTCTCCATCACAGACACACCTGCCAGCATGCACAAGCTCCATCAGCTAATTTTGGTCACGATCACTATTCATCAAATTCCTTCACGTCACAACACACCCATCTTCATGGACCTGTCTAACTTCATCAAAATTCTGGGAGACGACAGCATAGGCTAACAGATGCCATGCCAACCCAAGTCTGCTCCTTCACATGACACAATCACAAGCATAGGACCTAGGAGGTCACAAACAATATGCAATACAAATAGCATACGAGGCAGAAACTAAGGAAAAAAGAGCCTCGGTCACAGGACCACAGGGTGCAAGACAGACTTTGATCAACACAGCACAACAGGACATTCCAGACATGTACCCTAACATAACAAAGCTTCAAACACGGAGACGACAAATCATCTCACGTGAAAGGCTCTACACCTAACAGCAAGCAGAGAAACACACAGCCACCCAACGGGCAAAACAGATCTACCTGCACTGGTAAGCACTACAACTTCATTCATAAAAACATAAGGCACTTGCAGACAACGACCACACACACAACACTCCTTCGCGTCCAACAGAGGGACGAGCGACAATATAAATGGAACACAGGAGCAAAACTGGCAGCCCCCTTAGGACACAAACGGAGACAGTCAGCAAAGAAGTACAAGTGGATAACCCCATAATGACTGCTTAAAAAACATTCACAAAATTCTCTCAAGAAATTATGTGGGGATAAACGATGGGCTCATGAACCACACTGTCAAAACCAGTATATGGCAGCTCCCAATATTAAGGAAACGGTGGACAAATGCTCCTACATGACTCCAAAGTATGGCACCAGTTATTACAAAACACACACCAGACACACCGGTGACCACAACAATGCTTCGTGAGACACGATCCCACGCCTCCATCATAAACACATATACACATGGCAACATTCAGGCACTTCTAGGCCTACAAAGTCCCTAAAAGCAACCATCCACAGCTATAGCACCAAAACAAGGCACACGGATGCCTTTCCATCTATGGTCATCAACCATGTCATTTCTAAGACCTTGCATTGCATAAAACTTTCAGACTAAACGTACTTCACAGAAAATAACCTCTCATACTGGCTTTAGGCACAAAACCTGCATGTCACACGGCTAAAGGGGCACATACACCCGTTTAAAACACACATGAATTTCGAGTAAATCCATTTTGGAGATGGCAACACGTCTACGCTCAGCCCTTACCTCGTGGCAAATTAACCGTGACAAACACGATGCCTGCAGGGGATCACCTCTCACAAATCACAGACATACACACTAAAACACTGTGGGGGCACAGTTCGTAGATCCAGAAACACCCTTTACACAGCTCGCTTCCACACTGAGGAACACAACCATGGAACAACACCCCTCTATTCTACTGGGAAGAATACAGAAAACACATGACTCAACAGACATAAAAGTACCTAGGGCCACCCTAGTAACCATGGGAACAGGAGTGGACATGCAAACACAGACATGCAAACCATTCACATGCTTAACCCTCTCCTCCTCATCATCATCCTCCTCATGCTAATCCTCCCCGCACTTCCTCCCCCTCCACTCCAAAATGGCCACCTAACCCACATGCCCTCACAAATAAAACCTTCCAGACACTCATTCAATCACCACTCTGACATGAAAAAAATACTACTAACTTTTTTTTTTAAATTTACCAAAACCATGCAAACATACAAATCCAACACAAACACGCAACTGTATTACAACAAATAAGCAACATGCTCTCAAATCAACTTTCTCTTTTAGGAGCACAAAGGAACACATGGCACAAAAACACATGCATCAAGCACAAAACCATCTTTGCATAACATCAAACATGGATGACACAATATAACACACTGCAAACCTACACCACAGGACGACACTCAGAAGGCATTCAAATCTCAACACAACGGAAGAAATCACACAGAAGGGACAGGAAAACACATGCTGACACCAGAATCCATGGCTTGACACCGTACTCACATCTGGAGCTGTCATTCTCCTATTCACTTTAGCTACCTCTCTGAAATACTTGACTCTGTTCCCATACCACTCACACTTTAAAAATCTGCAAGAATTGGCCCTGCTCATGCTTCAGCACAAACTAAAAATAGGATTCAGTATCAGTGACAAAAAATCATAAAACGCAACCATCATAGATAACATCAACAGGAGCCATTTCCCACAATCACTTCTCATGATAGACATACACTGCCACGACCAATCGACACTGTGCCTTCTCGCCAAGGATGCACAGTTCGACAACTGATTCATAGTGACAAAAGCAAAAAAAGGACAACCACAACACTTAAAAAACGATGCCATGAGAAGGCATCCCGATTCAACGATCCTTCTACAAAGCACACAGACAAACAGGTAATTGGGCACACCACCCACCATGACGTGGGCCTGACAAATCACACAAAAGACAAGTACGAAATGCAGCAATCAACACAAATAGAAATCACAGAATATGACAGAGCATCTTGAAAAACAAACAAGCCACTTCATGGGAAAACAACATTGGAGTAAAACCTTAAATAAATAAAATAAGCTAAAAAAAGGAAAACATCAACACCCCCACTGAGAACATCCATGCTGTGTAACAATCAAGAAAAGGCAAAAAAAAAAAAGGTTTTAAGATACAGAATACATTGCGAATGTAAAGCATTAAGCAGCACAAGCCAACCACACTCTTAAAGATATCACACAGCACACTTGCCTTCACCTCTTCTCACTCTGACACCTCCAGCCTGCCAGCAATCAAACAAAAACAAATACTAAAAACAAACCAACGATTCCGGGGAGGAGGGGCAAGAAAGACCTTCCTTGCAAGATGCCCACCGACACCTACCCTATTAAACTACCAAGGCATAATTGCCTGCATGAACACAGCCATTAAAAACCAAAAAAGACCTTCACAGACACTGGCCATACAATATCTCCGAAAGATGAAACTTCACTCATTTTCATTTGGGGTACAACAACAGAAACCTCTCCTTACTTTCACCTAAGGGACACATTTCTCAAGATAACCTACATCTCTACACATAAACAAAAAAACAATACAAACAATACCTAGAAAACCTTGTCAACCCTTTAGTTAACACGTCGCATGAACAGAGCACACCCTAAAAAAAAAATCTCACAACTCTACAACATAACTTACATCTCACTACAACAACACAGTGATTCTGGCCTATGCACCTCAGTGCACCCACCGACACACTGCACCCTTCAGACCCCAAATAAAAAATAAAATCAAATACCAAAAACAACAATCACATAACCACACACGATCAACTTTGGAAATCACTCCCTAGACACGACACTTGGACCTACCACCTTCACCACATACTACACAACACTTATCCCATACACACGTGGACACAATCTTCTTCCCTCGGCCTCCGGCCACACGAACATGGTGACTGGGGAGCAACACAACACAAAACATATCCTTGACAAAGCAACTGAAACGTTTCATTGAATATGACAGGAAACTCAGGAAATACACAGCACTTACAAGAAACCTACCTTTCCACTTCAAAAAATATAAAATCGGCTTGAACCGCTTGCTCAGAGTTTCACTGCAAATTCAAAAACAAACCGACAAACCAACACACCTTTTCGATCCATATCACGCGCTACACACACACCGTGATTCACTTAACGACACAAAGGCCACAAAACAAGCTGCACAGAAAACCAAAAAAGGCGAAAACATTCCCTGCTGGGGGTGGCCTGGAAACGACACTTGAGCTATTCATTCTCACCTAAAAAACGGGCGATGACTGGCCGTGCCGAAATCCGAAAGACGGAAATCAAAAGACACCCTATGCTGACCATATTCCACTTAAATGGACACATAGACACACACAACACATCATCATGGCATCAAAGGGCATTGTTTACCCTTCCTCATTTTCTACAATCCTTCAGAGCATGGCACTGCACAACACACTCACCCGTACAACACAAAACTGGCATCCTAGTACAGTCTTGTGCTTCCTGCACCTGTTACCGCTTTTCCCAACAATTACCATCATTCGACACACCTGTACACAACATGGGCAAGCACAATCACCGACTGGCACAAAATTCCACTACGTACGGAAAGCACAGGTGGCCAAAAATATACTCTGCCAATGAAATTAACTCATACGGATGACTCAAGCCACTTCTTAAATATTGGAGGAACATAAATGGCACAGAAGACAGACAGGCAATGCACAAATCACACACGGTTTGTTTACAAGAGCCCTGCTGTTTTCCAGACCTTGTAAGTCCACCCAGATATGCGAAATGACAGACACACACAATCGACATTAGACACTGTAGCTGCAGGTTGGAGTCTTATGGAAGCCTCAGCTTGTGGCTAAAGGTTTGAAACCACGGTCCACGGCAGAGAGCAGAACTGAGGGACGATACAGGAAGGGGAGCAGAGAGCAAAGGTCTGTGGACAAGCAGATAAGCGGGTATAATCTCCTACAAAGCTTGCTCTGTTTCTATGTGATCAAGCACAAGCACGCGTATTCAGTGTGTCTTCAGTGTGCATCATCAGCATGTCCCCGGTGTTCTAAAATCTGCCCTTACACATGGGGCACAAACTTCTTTATGTCCCATAAGCACATCTCTTTTAGGTGCATCACACTTCCTTCCGCTCTCCAGTATGCCACACCAAAATCTTTTTTTTTTCTTTAATAAATTTTATTGATTTTTACAGAGAGGAAGAAAGAAGAGGGACAGAGTTAGAAACATCGATAAGAGAAAAACATCAATCACCTAACTCCTGCACACCCTCTACTGGGGATATCCCCACAATCAAGGTACGTGCCCCCGACCAGAATCTAACCTGGGACCTTTCAGTCCACAAGCCAACATTCTATCCACTGTGCAAAACCAGTCTCGGGCAATTCTTATCTTTATAGTTTATCCTTGGTATTATCACCATAACTACAACACCCACACTCACTGAACGCATAACTGACAACCAAGGAAGACAAAACGAAAATACATAGCCCACATGGCTCTTTCAGCCTCACCGACTTTCCATCAAGAAATGGAACACGCAGAATTGGTCAGGCTCAGTGAGTACAACAGCAGCCTGAACAGAGTGAAAGGCACCAGGCTCGAATCTGATCAAGACTATGTACCTTGTTGGCAGGCACATCCCCAATAGGAAGCATGCAGGAGGCGGCTAACAGACGTGTCTTTCTCTTTTATGTTTCTGAACCCCTAACTCTCTCTCCCTTCTTCTCTCTAAAAAAGGAATAAAAAATACATAAAAAACAAAAAGAAAGAAAAATAAGAACAATATACATGCCTAAACACTTCAAATTGACAGGGAGGGAAAACAAAGCATACAACAGACTGTCCACAAGAACCCTCATACCCCTTCCCAGGACTAACCCCAAAAAATGATGCCCATGTTCACCAACACTTCCAGGACACATAAAAGCTCCCTCAAAAACGTATCACAACTCAGATGTACATCTTTTAATTAATCATTTCTTGCACAAGGGAAGGGACAGGGCTACACAGCCACAAACAATTCATAACACAACCATACAACACTTGCCTACAATACACCCAAGACTGTGGATGTGTCTGCAAACAATGCACATTCCCTTCATCGAAACGCAGCCCGGGACCTTTCAGCACACACGACAATGCTCTATCTGGCCCTATCCCGACAGATGAACCCGTAGAAACAGCTGTGACAACTGTTGGGAGGGGGTTGGAAATGGGGAGGCACCAACCCACAAAGTATATGTGATACTAAAAATAATAGGGATAAAATAAAAATATAAAAATAAGAATTGGGCCGAAAGCAGTTTGGCTCAGTGGAGACGACAGCTTCAGACTGCGGATTGAAAGGTTGCAGATTTGATTCTGCTCAAGGGCATGTATCCTAGTTGCGGGCACATCCCCTGTAGGGGGTGTGCAGGAGGCTGCTGATCGATGTCTCTTTCTCATCTATGTTTCTAACTCTCTCTATCCCTTGCTCTCAGTAAAAAATCAATAAAATATATATTAAAAAAATTAAGAATTAGGTGCGACACATTGGAGAGTGGAATGAAGACTGAACGCCCTTACAAGAGATGTGCATGTAAGAGACAAAGGAATTGGGGCTCCACTTGTAAGACCAGACATCAAAACAACTGGGACCCGCTGGTAACACACACTGAAGACACACTGAAGATGCCTGCTTCAGCACATAAAAGAGAGCAAGTTCCAAAGGAAATTAGAACCTCTTGACAGCCCTGCACAGACGGCCACTCTCTGCTCCAGTTCCTGCATCCTGCCTGAGCTCTGCGCTCTGCCGTGGACCTTGAGCCCAAACCGTTAAGCACAAGACGAGGCATCTACAAAACGCCGAGATGCAGCTGCAACGTCCAATACCAGTGTGTGTGTCTGTCAGCAAGCTTCTCCGGATGGCCTGCCGAAGTCACACAAACCACCAGGACGCTGGGGAAAAAACTGCGTATGATTCGTGCATCACATATCTGTCTCCTGTATCATTTATGCTCGTGGCCAATATTTAAGAAGTGCCTTGAGTCATGTGTATAAGTCCATTCTATTGGCAGACAATACTCTTGGACACCTGTGCTTGCGTCCTTAGATTTATTCTACGGCAATGACTCAATCTGAATTACCCAAACAACACATGGACAAACCATAACCAACACAGCTGCTTCTCTGCACCACACCGACCTTGACATTACGAATGTACATACGCTCACACAGACGGATCATCAGCATTCAGCCTCACACCTACTTAACTGAACAAAGACTACGTGATTCCCAACTCCTCAGAAAAATACCAATAAACAACTCAAAAGCCAAACACCAATCAACAGGAGTGGAAATTAAACTAAACTGACCAATGCACAGAAGAAGCCAGCAAACAAATGACCTCAAGTAGGAAAACACTGGTGAGACCCAGAAAACAACTAAAAAGGCAAATAGCCTGTTAAAAGCAAACTCAGCGATGCCACAGGAAAAAAAAATGGCAAAGCGAGCATAAAAAAAACAGCACAAAAAATAAAAGTACAGATACATAACACATTACAACAACAACAACAACAACAACAAAATTACAAAGAGCACAATGCAGAGAGGAAAGGTCTTCGTACAAATAAGACAAAATTCACATCAACAAAAACCCAGAAAACGTGTATCGCCAGCACACCCTCTCAAAATAAGGGAGACCATCCGCTACATGTATGACGGTAACTGAATCGGTAAACACATGACCATCGATTCGAAACAAAAACAGAAAGGCAAGACAAAAAATTTTGAAAGGTAACATTAACAAGTCACAGGCACATTGCTGAATTGTATCGCAAACACAGGCCAAACAACACGCCGATACTGGATGCCCTGCAACGATGGACAACACACAAAAACACAGCACAAGGCAAACACGATCATTACATACAGGCAGGCATGTGCAGAACCTGAAGGCGGCACCGACGGGCCAAACAAGGACACCAGGGGATAAAAAGGAAATCAGGGCAAATACAGCCGACTGGAATCATGTATGTGAAGCGCTCAGAATTATAGAAATAATAAGGGCAAACAAGACAATGTCAGTCATCACACAACAAAACATAAATGACAGCTTGCACTTGAAAATGTCCTGCATCAGCCCTAACACATTGAACACAGCGCCGGCCTGGGGAATCAAGGGTGCCAGGTAGCTCCGAATCCGTTCAAGAACATGGGCCACGGCATACCCTGCACGTCCCCATGATGTGATTAGGACAAGAGCCAGGTGTTGGATTCATGCCCACCACACTTATTTCTGGGCCTCTCACCCTCTCCCTTCCTCCCTGCAAACAATTCTCAAAAACAAAAAAAGGAAATGCTACGCCCACATACATGCCACAATATCTGAAGGGAGAAAGGAACACCGCAAGCAGCGAAGGCCATGTGGATCAACTAAAAGGCAAAGACAAAGAGGAACAAACAGCCGACACAGCAATAGCAAACCTCACCCCGCATTGATTGCCTGGGAAATGGAACAACAACACTTCCAACAGTCACAAAAAGCTCTGCTATTCAAATAAGAAACAGCAGGCGGCAGCACAAATCCATGGCGAAGAAACAGCCTCTTTACAAACACCAGAAAACAGTCAGCAGGAACCCACTTCCAAAGAACTGTCTTTCACACCACAGAGCAAGAAATCCCTGCAAACAGGAACAGAAAGAAAGGAAAAGGGTCACCCGATGGAAACCCAGAAAGATACAGAGAGAATTAAATGAAAACACTAAGCTCCCCTAAACACCGCTGCCAGAAACCTTTCGGAAATACAGCGCCGTTCCTAAAATGGCCACAGGAGGGCAGCAGAGGATCACAAATCGTACCAACGCGCTCAGAAAGAAAAAAGAAAACAATCCCAAAAATGACCACAAGATGGCAGCAGAGGATAACAAATAAAAAGAACGCGCCGCGAGGGAAATAACACAGGGTCATCAGAGAAGACGCGTTTTTCACAGCAGGGAAACAGAAAAGCCCCAGCAACGCCAGCACCGCAGGGGTAAAACAGAAAGGGCTTCCGGCAGAGCATGCTTCCCAATGAGCTCTGGGACCTTTCTGAACCAGAACACGGAACTCGCAGCGGGAAAAGGAAGGACACCCAGGTCTGCCTTCACCTTCATCAGGGCAATAAAGGGGGGACCCACACAAGGAGTCACAGTCCACACTACGCTGACCTCCCCTGTACCCTGTGCCACTCACCTCCACAATGAAAACGCCAGGGCTGGGCTCAGGCGATACGTTTGCTTTCCGGAGCCTAGGAAAAACGCGCCACGGGGCACTCTTGTTCAAACGATGGCCGCCCCAAAAATAAGGCCGATGACAGGCGAATCTGAAAACACTGCCCACAGCGAGCCATAAAGCAACCCACAGACACATACAATAGGGCAGAGCACATTCCGATGTTCAACTATCCCTCAGGACTTTCCAACGCAAACTGCAAGGCCAAGCTGAGCAACTGTGCTCTGCAAGCACAGCTCATCCAACTAAAAACCCTCCGGCCGAGTGGGAACCACCCTCCTTCCGGACCCCTAAGGGCCATCGGCAGGCTCAACACAATGGTCCCCCTTCTCCATTGTAA
>JAAGEH010000533.1:521-13032 GCA_011751065.1 Lasiurus cinereus
ATACACATACATTCTCATACCCACACACTCACATACCCACACACTCATCTCTCTCACACACAACCTCACACAGTCTCCCACATTCATACACAGAGTCTCCTACTCTTATACTCACACACTCACACAGTCTCTCACACTCAGAGTCTCCTACTCTTATACACACACACATACACAGTCCCTTACACAAACACACACACACTCAGTCTCACACTCACACATACTCTTACACTCATACACACACATTCTCATACACACACACACACAGTCTCTCACATTCACAGTCTCCTACTCTTATACACATACACACATACACACACTTAGTCTCTTACACAAACACACAGTCTCACACTCACACACTCATACATACTCTCACACTCCCTCACACACACACACATTCTCATACACACACACTCACATATGCACACACAGTCTCACACACTCAAATACACCATCTCTCTCACACGTACACACATACACACACATGCAGTCACATACACAGAGTCCTTACAGTCACACACACACACTCACACATAATCAAACACACACAGTCACACACACACACACACACATGGGTGTCCATTGCCTTTTCTGGGGGCTCCTCTGATGCTGGGAACCTAGTGAGAACTTCATTCAAAAACCTGCATGTCGACAAAGTACTTTGAACAAAATCAAGTTCTTTGATTTGAGCTTCAAACCTGATAGAAAATGTGATCTCTAACCTTGCTCTTTAAAGCTGTTTATTGAAATGTGAAAATTAATTTACACGGTCATTAAAATGAAGGAATTAGCCATTAAAGTGCATGCCATGCATGTGCGCCTCCTGGGGAGTGAAATGACAGTTGTTGGATTACGCCGAACTCTCCCATTGACTTGCCAGCGCTCCTAAACCCCGAGGGAAGAAAGCCAAGGACACCAGGAAACCTGTCCGCGCGCCCGCCGAGCCGCAGGCCCTGGTAGGCCACTGTCTGTCTGTCTGTCTGTCTGTCTAAGCCCGCGTGGTGCTTAAGCACCATCGTCCAAATTCCGTTCCCAGAGGTGTGAGTGTATCCGGCCAGCCCTCTGCACCTGCCATTCGGTGTGGCTCTGTCCGCCCTTTTCCTGGACAAACGTAGGATTTACACGCGTGCCCCCTCCTTGCTTCCTTTAAAGCAGTAAGGAGCAGATGGGAATGCCAGCTTGTGTGGACAGTTCCTTTCTGTTTCTGTTACTCTGCACGCTAAGCCGGGGTCTGGTCTCGGGGGGCACGCTGTTCCATGTCTCAGGACTCACGGGTTGATGGTGGCGCTGGTCAGTGGGACTGACCTTCCAGGAACAGCTGTCCCTGTCCAGCCTGTCCTGGCCGCTGTCTGTTTTGCTCAAAGACATTTATTTTGCGATGGTTGATATTTAACCTGGACATGGAAACACACTGCTCTCAGCTAACACTGGCTTTCACTTTGGTTTCCCCTCTCAGAGCGACGTGCTGATCAGCTGCACCACCTGCCACAGCGAGTTCCCGTCCCGGAACAAACTGTTTGACCACCTGAAGGCCACGGGGCACGCGCGAGCGCCCTCGTCGTCGTCGTCGTTAAACGGCGTGACAAGCAGTCGAAGCAAGAAAGACAAGCGCAGAAACAGATAGGCCTCCTGCCGGCGCCTTTTCTTTTTGATTGTCTCTAGATTTTAAAACCAAAAACTGAACTGGAATCACCTAAAGAGTTAAAGTTTCAGTGATCTGCAACTGATTGCATTGTGGAAGATTATTTTTTATCTTGTAAAAACATTTTTTCTGTTTAATATATATATTTTTAAACATGTCATTAGTGATTGAATTCTACTTTGCCATCTGAATGGACTTGAATATCTCAAAAACAGGTAAATATTGTAAAGTGCGTATTGTTGGTTTCCGCTGGCTCGCGTGGACAGACATGTACAGGGAGAATTAAATTATTTTAACACATACAAACGCACCTCTGTTTTGTGAATTCCTCATTAAGTGTTTTTTTTTTTAAATATATTTTATTGATTTTTTTATAGAGAGGAAGGGAGAGAGAGAGAAAGTCAGAAACATCGATGAGAGAGAGACATCGATCAGCCGCCTCCTGCACACCCCACAGTGGAGATGTGGCCCCACAGTGGAGATGTGCCCGCAAGCAAGGTACATGCCCCCGACCGGAATCGAACCTGGGACCTTTCAGTCCGCAAGCCGACGCTCTATCCACTGAGCCACACCGGTCTTGGCAAGTGTTTTTATGTGATTTAATGCTTTTGTCAATGATTCCAGGTTGTTTTAAAATTGCCATCGATTTCTTTTTCCACCGGATACCATGAAATAATTGTAAAATTATTTCTAAAGAACCTAATGTTGATTACTATGTATTTCCCCCCCTCAAGGACAAGGAAAGATAGAAACCAGGTGAGCACATATGGTTGTGTTTCTGCAAGGTGTGACTATGTTGATCCGATTTGAGATTTTCCTGGTAATCCTCCACGGGCAGCCTGGCTTCTCGCGTGGATTTGAATTGCGGAGGTGGGAGCCGGTTAATTCATCGGCGCTGTCTCCTCAGGCACAGTGACAGCTGGGAAGTGTGCTGGGTCGGCGTAGCAGATGGTGCAGAAGTTAGACGGATTCATTAACAAGGGCTATTCTGCCTTGAGCTTTTTCATCACTGTTGTCAGAAATGTTTTATTTTTTTACATCATCCAATGGAGAAAAACGTCTTTAATGAAAGATTTGTGAAGAAAGCTGATATTTATGCCTTCTATTCCGTAGCAAAGATGAATATTAAATCCAAAGAGATAAAGGAGAGTCATCACAAGTGAGTGTGGTCCAGGATGTTGAGCGAGGAGCCGGTCTGAGGGCGGATTAAGTCGGCAGCTCTTTCCATTGGCCTGGGAAGCAGCTTCAGGCGCCACCAGCTTGAAACACGTGCTTTCCGCTCAGCGGTGAAAGGAAGGAGTCGTCCGTTAGGTGTGAACGGGAGGTGAGCCCCTGAAAGCCGCGGGTGCGGCTGATGTGGCACATCTGTGCTGGATGCGGATCCTTAACCTTTCACCTTCGTCTGTTTCACTTAGAGAGAGAGATTTCTTTACCTTCCTCCTCTTCTACGTCTGTCTGACGTCTACCGCTGCTTCCTCCTAGGGCAGTGGTCCTCAACCTTCCTAATGCGGGGACCCTTTAATACAGTTCCTCATGTGGTGGTGACCCCAAACCATGAAATTATTTTCTTTGCTACTTCCTAACAGTAATTTTGCTACTGTTGTGAATCGTAATGTAAATATCCGTGTTTTCTGATGGTCTTAGGCGACCCCTGTGATGGGGTCGATGGACCCCCAAAGGGGTCGTGACCCACAGGTTGAGAACCGCTGTCCTAGGAGTTTTTCTCCTTTCTTGCTCCCTTCCTGGGGAACACTGGTCATTTTCTGTCTTTGGTCTCCTCCTCCCACGCTCCCTCTGAACCCCCCACCTCCCTCAAACTTGAACTTGAGGAATTGCCTGTGGTTACAAGATAGGAACATTAGTGCACAGGCAGGTGTGTTAGTCTCATGTTACTGTGCAGTAGGAGGAGGACATGGTCGTGGAAGGCATTGACTTCTGGCCTCCTGGCTTGCCCTGCGCCGACCACGCAGGCGTTTCATTGCTTCTGCTTCACGTGAGGATCGGTTGTAGTTCCTGCCACTTTTACTCCGATCGGCAGCAGTCAGCCGTCATTGCTCAGGGGTCTTCCTCAGCTGTGACAGGAGGTTAGCTCTCATCGCTCATCCTGTGGGCGTGACCCCGCAAACTCAGTTCACTCCTCAGCTCTTCATTTCCTCATTTCTGACACAGCTCTCACCATGTATCATGCAGGATGATTCTGAAGGTCCCATCACACAGAAAAGGGCTTTTTAAATACAAAAGCTTTTACAGAATGGTGATTTGAAAGGAGTTAAATCTTTTCTAGTAAAAATATTTGTAGACGGAAGTGAACAGGTTGAATTAAATGTGCATTAAGTTTTATTGGAATTTCCTTGCTAATATACTTTTGACGAGGAAAAACAAACTTATTATGTCAAGGGGAAAATACTATTTTTGGTGAATCATAGGCATTTGATTTCACTTGAGGCAGCACAGAATATGCCAAAATACATAAGCACGTGTTTTATATGGAGCTCATGAAAGGGGAAACCCCGTGTTCTCCCCATAGTCCATTAAGGGAGCCACAGCTGGGGTTCTTCGCCCCATCGGATGGAGACGCTATCTCTCAACAGAGAAGCGGTATCCTCAGGAAAAGTACACCCTCCAGGAAAAGAGGACTCAGTCACAATGAGAAGTCCTGTAGACCAATAGGTTCCGTAAGTAAAAAGATAGAAACCACGTGAACATACATGGTTGTGTTTCAAGAATAGTGTGTCTCCAAGGTAAAAAGATGGCCCTATAGGGAGGAATGTTTGTGGTACGTGTAACTGGCGAAGGACGAGGGTCCAGAATACATTAAAACACAGGCATGTCCTACACGCGTTCATGCAGCACCTCACAGACTGGGTCTCAAGACCCATCCGTGCTCTTAGAGCTGACACCCCACAGGGTTTCTGTGTGGTAGGTTACTGGTATTCTGTTGGTCCTTACTCATTAGGAACTAGAGCACTACATTTAGAGGATGCATTTAAAAACACATGTGAAGTAACGGTACGGAAAACGGCTTTGTATTTCATGTTTGAAAACCTCTGTAATGTCCAGCTTAACAGGAGACAGCCGGGTCCGCCCGTCACTTGGGCAGCCAGTCGCTCTGTTCACGTAGAGGAAGGACATGGAGCGTCCCATGATGGGGAGGTGGGAAAGGAAGGACTTTGGGGACCCCGTTCCCGCACCGGGCCCTCAGGGTCCTCAGACCACAGTTAGAAGGATGGCATTGGGAAATGGCTAACAGACGAACGGAAAAGGCTTGGTTGGCCAAACCTTGCAATGGTGAGCCAGGCCGCTGATAACCAGGGGAATGCGAGCGAATCGCCGCTTCCCGCTCTCAGGTGGACAAAAGGCCACGGGTCTGAGAAGACGGAGTGGTGGTGAGGGTGGAGGGAGGAGAGCACGTTTGTTTCTCTGGGAGTGAAACCGCTTCCAGTGGATGGTGTTTGTTTTTTGTTTTTTGTTTTTAAATATATTTTATTGATTTTTCACAGAGAGGAAGGGAGAGGGACAGAGAGAGAATTAGAAACGTTTTTTTTTAAATATATTTCATTAATTTTCTACAGAGAGGAAGGGAGAGGGATAGAGAGCCAGAAACATCGATGAGAGAGAGACATCGATCAGCCACCTCCTGCACACCTCCTACTGGGGATGTGCCCGCCACCAAGGTACGTGCCTTTGACCGGAATCGAACCTGGGACCCTGCAGTCCGAAGGCCGACGCTCTATCCATGGAGCCAAACCTATTTCGGCCCATCGGGTGGTGTTTGAAAGCTGACCCAGCAACCCTAGTCCTGCCTGTGGGCACCTCTCTCTGCACACAGCATGGGCTCCGGGGCTCTGTGAGTGCCACTCACCAGCCCCTCGAACCTGCAGGGGGAGGGGCCCCAGTGATTGCCAGGTTCTCGGGGGGCTCGTGCTCCTTCAGGCTGGAGAAGCAGGGCTGGCGAGGACCCCTGTCTGTGTGCAAGGAGCCTGCGTGGATGTTTTCAGCCGAACTGTCTGCAGCCAGGGGACGATGGGAACTCCCGAATGTCTGAGCCAGAGAGTGGGTGAATCGTGGCCTGCTGACCAAACGCCACGCAGTCAGCAGTTAGAATGGTGAACCTGGACTGCGGGTCCGAGGCCAGCCCTTGGAAAAACACGGACTGAGCCGCCAGGAGATGAACTACGTCCCATGACGCAATTAGAAGTAGTTCTTTAATATAAGGAGAAAATACGCAGACATCCCTGGAAAACACGGCATTCAGAAAAGCAATGCAGAAAGGAAGGGAGAGGAACAGAGTGGCGTGTCAGCAAAAGGCACCTCATCTGAGTCCATTTTTTTTTCAATTTGAAGGGAAATGTTAGCAGGTGTCAATTCTGGGTGGTGGCTCATGAGGGTTGACTGCCACGGTTTTCATTAAATACTTGAAATATCCAGAAAAGTACAAATCAATGCTCCCATTCTTTTTTTTAAATATATATATATATATATTTTATTGATTTTTTTACAGAGAGGAAGGGAGAGGGAGAGAGAGTTAGAAACATCGAAGAGAGAGACATTGATCAGCTGCCTCCTGCACACCTCCTACTGGGGATGTGCCCGCAACCAAGGTACGTACGTGCCCTTGACCGGAATCGAACCTGGGACCTTTCAGTCTGCAGGCCGACGTTCTACCCACTGAACCACACACACCGGTTTGGCAATGCTCCAAATCTTGCTCACCAGATACACCCGCGAGAAAGGGGAGCTCGCAGGTGTAAGATCTCCATTTCGTTCCTGGCACGTCCCATCACACATCGTGGCAAAGGCTGTCACCTGTCTTCCTCGGTATCCACCCTCTCCTTCTTCCCGTTCTGGTTTTCGGTCGGGCACGGAGCCACCTGGGGTATTACCGTCCCGGCCGATGGATCCTGCCTTGAAGGTGGACGCCCCTCATTGTGCTCTGGCGCGATGCATTGTACAGATAATTTCACGTTACGGTGAAGAAGTCAGTCTCCAGCGCCATTCCTGTCCTTTGCACACCGTGTGCCTCACGGAAACAGAAAGGGCTCCAATGATCCTTTGCCCGACAAATCGTTTGAATGGCACGGAGAGTTTCTCACAGTTTCAAACACTGCAAAGGTCAGAGTCTCCTGGCATTTAGATGAAATGGCGTGTCACTTATACAGTGGTACCTCGAGAGAGGAGTTTAATTCGTTCCGTAACCTTGAGGCGTGGGAAACCATGAGACGCTCGAGTCGCGGTAAACTGGTGGGTCGTGTGCAGCCGGCCGATCCACACGATGACTCCTATCTCAACTGTTGCTCGTATTTCAAAGCAAAAATCGCTCGCTCGACGGCTCATATCTCAAAAGTCTCGTCTGTTAGGGCACTCGTATCTCGAGGTACCACTGTATATCTTGGGGGCGCCTTTCTGCTTTTCCAAAGGAGGAAGAACTCGGGCTTCTGTGGCCCAAGCGTCACTGCGCCTCAGCAGATTGTGAAGCGGGATTTCCAGTCCTTCCTTCCGGCAGAGGATCAGGCTCTATGGACACAGGGAGTCCCTGGTCCTGGGACCGCAGTCCATCAGGAGGGCCGCAGAGGATGCTGGGCCGGGAGATGCTCTGAGGGCAGCCGGGCCAGGCTGGGCCGGGCCGGGCTGGGCTTCCCGCTGTTCTGGAGAAACCAAGGGCTTGACGACAGGCCTCCTGGTAGCCCATCAGCGTCCACCTGTCCTGGTGACTTGGATGCCGTGTGCAGCCCTCTCCTACTGGCGGCCTTGTTTATGGGGCGCCTGTGTGGGCACTGATTTAACGGTTCTTCATCCCCACAACGATGCTTCTGTTCTCATCTGCCAGACTGACAATTTGGAAATCCTTTTGAAAGAAATATCTTTATTGTTGAAAGTAACACAGATGCCCTCTTTTCCTCCCCTGTTGACATCCCCCCACCTGCTCCCGCCCCTCTGTCCATGGCCTGTGCACGTATGCGTGTCCATCCTTTGGCCAAGCTCGTCCGTCCTTCTCCCTTGAGTGTCTTGTCTTGCCGACAAGAGGGTCAGGGACAATTTGTCCTGTTTCTACTTTGGAGTTTAACCTTCATCGTTGCGAAAGGAGCTATAGTTTTTTAAAACCTGATTTCATTTTAGTTAGAAATTAGAAAATTGGGGGAAATCTTCAGAATCACATAAAGGAGACCAGGCCCTGGAGTGTCTTTCTGACGGGCCACGGTCGTGGGTTTGATCTCTGGTCAGGGCACATGCAAGAAGCAACCAATGGACGCAACAACAAATTGATGTCTCTCTCTCTCTCCCTCTCTCTCTGTCTCTTTCTGCCTTCTCTCTCTCCTCCCTGCTTCCATTCTCTAAGATCAAATTTAAGAAAACAAACCTCACCTGGACTCACACACAGACCCACACTGTAATGTGTACACTTCCAAGACTCTAGGCAGAGATACCTTTAAAACACCACCTGTCCTCTGGACACTGGTTTATAACATGCTTTTCCGCTGTGGTTGGAATGCAAGCAGACACGCTTTGGGGGCAGGCAACATAGCAGTGCGGACCCACGCTTTAAACGGGGAATCTGCTTGATTCACACTTGCCCTCCTAGGAACTCACCCCGAGGGGGAATAAAAAGCAGGCAGGGTGAAGGCCAGTACAGGGACAGCCATTACAATGCCTGGTGGCCCCGGCCGGCCTGACTCGGTGGTTGGCCATCGTCCCATGCACCGGTGCTGCTGGTTCAGTCCCCAATCAGGCACACGCCCCGGGTGCAGCTCAGTCCCCAATAGGGGACATGCAGGAGGCAGCCCATCGGTGTTTCACCCTCACATCGATGTGACTCTCCCCCCTCTCTCTCAAAAAAATCAATAAAAATCTATTTAAAATGGATAATTCCAGAAATGTGTTCTGGGGCTATAGTCACACACACACAAAAAGGTTTTATTGCCGAAACCGGTTTGGCTCAGTGGATAGAGCGTTGGTCTGCGGACTGAGGGGTCCCAGGTTTGATTTCGGTCAGGGGCGTGTGTCTTGGTTGTGGGCACATCCCCAGTGGGCGGCATGCAGGAGGCGGCTGATTGGTGTCTCATCGATGTTTCTGGCTCTCTATCCCTCTTCCTTTCTCTCTGTAAAAAATCAATAAAATATATTTTTTTTAAAAAAGGTTTTATTTGCAGTCCCCCTCCTTTTTTTGGTAAAAGCAAAATATTCTAAATAACCTAACTACCCATTCGGAACTAATAAACTACTGTAAGACATAATGTTAAGTAAAACCAAACCAAAACAAAAAAACAAAAACAAAAAAACAGCCCAGCCAGCATGGCTCAGTGGTTGAGTGTTGACCTATGAACCCGGAGGCCAGGGTTTGATTCCCATTCAGAGCACGTGCCTGGGTTGTGAACTTGATCCCCAGTGGGGGCTGTGCCGGAGGCAGCTAATTGGTGATTCTCTCTCATCATCGATGTTTCCATCTCTCCCTCTCCCTTTCTCTGTGAAGTCAATAAAAATATATTAAAAATAATTAACCAAACCATGCATTTGTGATCTCTCATGGTTGAAGGAAGACGGGCGGTACATAGGGCTGGTTGGTTGTTAAGTTGTAGGGGTTCTTCATATATTCTGGACATTTGACCCTTCAGAGAAGGGAAGGCTGGACTGTCTTCACTGTCCACCTTTTTATAGATTTGGGACTTCACACCAGCTGTCCGTATTGTTCTCTTCTGACCCCATGATCCTTCTTCAAGTGGAAGCTTCCGCTCACCAGATCCAGGTCTCATTTTACTTCAGATGCAGTTAACTCAAGTTTAATTCCTTGTCGTCCTATCGGGATCAGACAGCCTCACGGTGGGAGAGAATCTTGCAGGAATGCCCTCCCCAACATTCTTCCCGTCTTTGCTACGCTGGAAGGATCGAATGAAACGCTTCTTGCTTCCTTGTACCACAGCCCCCCGCCTCCCTCCACAGCCCCTCTGGAAGAGCTGGTGGGGGGGGGTAAGGGAGGAGTTGACTTGGGGTGGGAAGATTCTATTCGAAGGAATATTCGAAGAGGTGGACAGGTAGATGCAGGCAGGGCTCTGGGGAAGGGAAGGAGACCCCCCTAAAAAATAGGGCCGGGGGTGGGTATTGCTTTAGGAAAGGAAGCGGGGTTCGCTGGAGCTGATTCTAGGGGTGTTACTGAGCATAAAGGGCCCTCCTGCCCCGGCTGGTGGAACTGGCGCAGCACCTCGAGGAGCGAGGACCAGGCCCGGCACCCGGTCCTGTGGGTGGCGGTGCCGCCTGGAACTAGCTGGAGACCGACTCAGCTGGGACACTAGTATGCATGTATGTATGTATGTATGTATGTATTATTATTATTTTAAAAATTCTTTATTGTTTAAAGAATTACACATGTCTCCTTTTCCCCCCATTGACCTCTCCCCGGCTACCCACCCCCTCAGCACATGCCCTCACCCTCCTGTTGTCTGTGTCCATTGGTTATGCTCATACGCAGGCTACAAGTCCTTTTGTAGATCTCTTACCCCTAACCCCCACCTTCCCTCATAGTGGGACATTGGTTGTTTTTTTTTTAAATATATTTTATTGCTTTTTTACAGAGAGGAAGGAAGAGGGATAGAGAGTCAGAAACATCGATGAGAGAGAAACATCCATCAGCTGCCTCTTGCACGCCCCCCACTGGAGATGTGCCTGCAACCAAGGTACATGCCCTTGACCGGAATTGAACCTGGGACCTTTCAGTCCGCAGACTGATGATCTATCCACTGAGCCAAACTGGGTTCAGCCCTAAAACTATTTTATTTCTGGCACAATATCTCCTCTTTCCTCCTGCCTGTTGCTTTTTCAGGTTCGCTCCAAGCGGCAAGCATCGATGCCTGTTTGCAGGGCTTCCGGCTGGAGCAGAGGGTTTAATAGCAGGCACGGCCCGGGCTCACTCGGACCTGGAGGAGGATCTCGGCCGTTGGTCTGGGCAGGGGGACAAGGAAGGGAACAGGGCGGTGAGCAGGACAAAGGCATCTCAACGTGTGCCAAGAGCCAGCGACAGAACTGCCCGTCAACCTTTGGAGGTTAGCTTGACTTCCTGGGGCGTTAAAAGCTACACTGATGTCGTTTTTGTAAAGGTGGAGTTTTTATTTAAAAAAAAATATTTTTATTGATTTCCGAGAGGAAGGGAGAAGGAGAGATAGAAATGTCAGTGATGAGAGAGAATCATCCATGGGCTGCCTCCTGCAAGCCCCTTACTGGGGATCCAGCTTGAAACCAGGTCATGTGACCTCCTGGTTCATAGGTCAATGCTCAACCACAGCTGAGAGCTGTCCAGGCAAGATGGAGTTTTATAACACAAGTAAGAGCATAACTTAGTTCATTACTGTATTAACAATTATAAGTGTAATTTTAAATCTTTTTATAATAATAATTGCTAATTATTGGCGTTTTATAACACAAGTAAGAGCATAACATAGTTCATTACTGTATCAACAATTATAAGTGTAATTTTAAATATTTTTATAATAATAATTGCTAATGGCACCACCAAGCTTGTGATGAAAAAAACTAGTCCCTCCTGAGTGGATAGCCAGGCCAAAGGTTTGTCAATAATTGCCAACATTTGAATGTTGTATTCTAACCATGTGATTAGCTGTCAATCTGTTCCTTGGGTGGAAAAAGGTTTACTTGAGCGGAGGGTTCCTTATCTTTGCTGTAGACACTTTCTAACAAGAAAGGAAATAAAACGGAGCTTGGCAAGAATGTGGGCTCTTTGCCTTATGCAAGCTGGCTTAGCTCCCACCGCGTGTGGGGAGGCAGAGGGGGGAGGAAGGACATGATGGTGCTAAGCTCCTGCCCACGGCTCCACATGGAAAGCCACAGGAGACCATCGTGTCTACTAACCAGTGAGCGGAGGAGATAAATACCTGGTCTTAGGCCGCCATTTTTGTCCTTCCTGCTTCTTGCCTCTCATGGCTTACGCTTCGTAGATCCCCAACTGGTGGCCAAGAACGAGGAGCGCTTTGGCTTGATCCATAGGCCTGGGACAGAGTCACGCAACCTTCATGGCAAGGAATGAGGCCCAGGGCTGGGCTGCCTTTGGAATTCCACTGCTGAGTTCCCCTGCACACCGCCCCCTGGAGGAGAGAGACTACCAGGGCACACTGTTGGGCACACACAAGACCCCACAAGACCGGGAAGCCACAAGGAATACGTCCCATGAAGTCATTTGGACAGTGACATTCTCCAGCCCCTCCCTCTAGGGCTGGATGTCCTGAGAGTGGCATGGGCGTTGGCCTCAGCATGAGAACTTAATTTAAGTTGGTGTTTTATTGTTTCCTCTTTGTATTTTACTAAATTTTCTAAATGCTTATCATACATTTATTTTTAATATACAGTGGTACCTCGAGATACGAGTTTAATTCGTTCCGTAACCTTGAGGCGTGGGAAACTATGAGATGTTTGAGTCGCAGTAAACTGGTGGGTCGTGTGCAGCCGGCCGATCCGCGCGATGACTCCTATCTCAACTGTTGCTCGTATTTCAAAGCAAAAATCACTCACTTGACGGCTCGTATCTCAAAAATCTCTTATGTTAGGGCACTCGTATCTCGAGGTACCACTGTATTTTTTCTTTATCTTAAAAGAAAGAATATGGAAGGTGGGAAGGCTTTGAAGAGAAACTGAGAAGTAAGCTTGGCTTTCCCGACCCCATCATTTCCGTTAGCAAAAGAGGGAAGAGCGTTCCAGGTGCGGTGACTTATGGGAACCAAGGTTTGGAAAGAACGTGGGAGGGAAGCTGGAGAAATGGTGTGGGAGCCGGTGTGAAGGCGCTTGGATACCAGAATAGCTGGATTTGGACTTTGTTCCACGGGCTATAGGGAGCCCCCAGAGGCCTCAAGAGGTAAGAGAGGTGAGCGTAGC
>JAAGEH010000538.1:0-13965 GCA_011751065.1 Lasiurus cinereus
GTGCCGTGCTTGGCCTCCTCGGGGACCGCGTAGTGGACCTGGCCGCTTCCTGTCTTCCAGGATGCGAGGAGCAAAAGCGAGAACAGCAAACGTCGGGTTCTTGGGCCTCCTCTCCAGGAAAACAGCATGGTACAAAAGGCTTCAGAAATACCTGAAGTATGTAGAATACCTTACCTCAAACTGACTCTCAGGGTCCAGTTTTGCGGCCTTCTGTCGGGGGAGAATTCGCTAGAGGTTTTCCACTATATGCCAAATTTTCTGCAGGAGGAAGTAGCGGAGGCGCGTTCTTAGAGGAAACGTTCTCAGCGAAGAGCGACACCATGCGCATGAATGTGTAAGTGTAAGATGATTCTGTCTTCATATTTTCCATTTTGTAGGGTGTTTGTTTTTGTTTTGACGTTTTTGTGACTTTTTCACTGCACATAGGTAACTGTTTTTCTTTCCAAAAGCGGTAAATCACTGTATTCTGCTCAGCATTGGTTGTTAATTGAAAAATGGTTGATGAGTTCCTTTTTTCATAAATATATATTTTTTGCATGTGTAAAAACTTCCATGAAGAATTTTAAGAGGGGGAATATTGTACATTGACTTTTGAAAATCAGCCTCTACTTCTGTGAAGCTTTGTAGGCTTTGGTGAGAATGTCCTTTTCCTGTAATATTTTTTTGAGATCTACTCAACACTACAACCATTGACTCCAAATGAAATATAACCAATCCCATAATAAGACGTATGAACATGGAAAATAACCATAAGTGATAAACCAGATTTGAAATAAATACATCATGTTTGTAAATTACCCCAAATATGACTGTGAATTGTGGCTAAAATATTTTTGTTTTGAGTGAGTGTCCAGTGTGTGTAGGAATTTACATGTGAATGTGTATGTATGCATAAACACAACATTTTAGGCCATTTAGATATAACAATGCTACAAAGTTCCAGATTCTCTTTGTATAAAGCATGCCAATAAATAGCATGCCAAGAACTATGTGTATGGTAGAATATTAATTACTTATCCATAGGCTAAACTTCCCTTTCCCATCTTACACCATCACTGGGGAAAATCTTACTATCATTTAAATTGACTGATTTCCCAAGCAACAACAGGTTGACACAGATGTTAATAAAAGGGAGAGAGGAAGAGAATATTACTTTAACCTATTGCTATAACTATCTTTACCAGGCCCCAAGTTCTGGGCCAAATAGTGCTATGAAAAATATGGAATAGCTCCAATAATTATCTTGCTGTTCTATGAAAACTGCAGGAAGTACTAGTTGAAATCATTTCTGTATTTTTGTTCCACTCTGAAAATTTGAGTAATGTATTTATTCTCGTATCCTCATCTTTATCTTCCTCTCCTGCTCCGTGACTTTCATTAACATGGCTTTGTTGTTTTAAGATTTTTTTTTACCGAGTTTTAGAGAGAGAGAAAAGGAGAGGGAGAAACATCAACCAGTTGTCACCTGGATGCCTCCTACCAGAAATCGACCCGGCAACCAGGGCATGTGCCATGACTAGGAATTGAACCAGCAAGATTTTGGGTGCAAGAGATTATGCCCAATCAACTGAGCCACACTGGTCAGAGCAACATAGTTTTTCTCTTACAGTGAGAATAACCCTTTGATTCTTTCTAATTGTTCTTGTTTATCAGGCCTTAACTTGTCTCACTTACCTTTCTATCTAATCTACCCTGCATAGTCAAACATTTAAAAAAATACCCTTCCAGACAGTCACCTACTCATACTATTACACCTCTAATATTTTCTTTTTTTATTTCATTTGTTAGCTTTATCCTTTTGATAATAATGAATGAGAAAGTAAAACTGCATGTAGAATTAAAAAACACATTAATTATTAAGCCCAATGTCCATTCCTAATATTTCCTTTTCTGTATATTTTAACATATCAATAAAATGATTTGTTAATATCAGTTACATTAAATTAATAGCAATATAATTTCGAGTCCATGTTTTTTGTTGTATAGAATACAAATTATTTAATCAACTCTAATATTTTCTTTAGCTTCCAGCACACAGCCTAACTACCCATTTTCTTCATTCCTCCTATCAAACTTCTCAGTATAAGATAGTCATTTAATCATGAGACTTTATTCTCTGTAGGTTTACTCTCACTTTTACTTCAGCTGGGCCCTCAGATGAATGTTCCCAGATGCCTACAAAGATTCCTCCATATTTTTTTCCCTCTTGAATCAAATTCCCAACCTCATGCCCATCAACTAGTTCTCAGATGATTTACCCAAAGTAATAAGTTATCAACATGAACTCAATGTCTCTCTTTTTATATCAATATTTTCTTTATAGACTTTATTTTCATTCCTTACTAAGAAACGACAGACCAACCCTACATTCTTAAAATTATTCTTTATTCTATTATCCTTCATCTTTTTCACCTTTATCTTCATTCTATTTCTGCCTGTCTCATCCTCAGTATCTTTTTCTTTACTTGCTCCTTCCCCTCACACCACAAAAACACTCAAATGTCTTTAACTAATGGGAGGAGGGGCTGTTCTTTTTTTCTCCTCTTTATCTCTGACTGCTAACATATACTTGACATATAACACTTTGAGTTTTATTTCTGTTGTCAGTTGCCTAATTATGATCTTAAGCCTACTCTAGTAGTGATGGCCCTTAAAAAGGTATGCCCACATCTTAATCCCTGGAACCTGTGAATATTACTTTATATATTTTAAAAATGTGATTAAGTTAAGGATCTTGAAAGGAGGCATTTAACCTAGATTATACAGATGGAGCCTGAAGTGCAATTAAATGTATCTTTATTTAAAAAAAAAACATGTGAAGGAGGAGGAGAGGAGGGACTGTGGCCACAAACCAAGCAACTCTGACATTCATCAGAAGCTGTGAGAGACAACGGATTCTCCCTTTGAGCTCCAGAGTGGGTACAGCTCTTCCAACACTTTGATTTTGAATCTCTGGCCCCCAAAACCATGGGGAAATAAGTTTCTGTTGTCTTAAGCCACCCAGTTTTTGATAATTAGCTATAGCAACCCCAGGAACTTACCTTCCCACCTAAATTCTTTACTTGGATATATTGCTTTTCATTTTTCCATCTCTCTTTGGTAATTTTATTTTTGTGTGGTGTATTTCCCCCTAAGGGAATGACTCACAAATCTATAACTATAATCTCCCCTGAGTTCCAGATCCACATTTCCTATCACAATGGTATTCTCCTAGAAACTCAAGAGGACTACTTTCTTAAATGTTCCTCCCCAGTCCCTACCTTCACAAACACACGCAAACTGTTTTTCCAACTTAATTCTGCTCCTTGGTTAAGACAATCTCATCCTCCCAGGTGATGAAACTTAAAAAAGCTAGTGTCATATATTTTTGTATTTCTCTTATCATTGTAGTCAATCAGTTATTATCTGGCTGCTTCTACTTTGCCAATGTCTCCTTTCACATGTTTTTTTAAATCCATTTTTACTTTCTAATGTAAGTCTTCATTACTTGATACATAAAGTATTATAAAAGATTCTTTACTAGCTTTCATTCCTTCAGAATCTCCCCTGCTCCAATCCTTCAAATACACATTCACTAGAGCAAACTCTGATCACTTATCCATACTTATCTCTCCATCTGTAACACTTTCCTGTTAAAATGTTACCTATCCTTCAGGTACTCTTCAATAAAACATTACCTAATCTCTGGAGCCCACCCCAACTTCTACAATGGAGAGAATCACCCAAGCAGTTTCCTTCAATGCCACAGATTTATTTCAAAAGTATGGTTGAATATATGCTGTAGTCTATTGCCTAAACTAAGATATGTGAAAGAATAGCAGGAAAAGGAAGGGAAAGTTTGATGCCTCCACTACTAGGCTGAGGAATTTAAGGTTTTATACTCTCTGGTCAAAGAGAAATCTGGATATTTTTGTGGAAGAAAGTTACAACATGTAAAGTGCACTTAAAACATTCATTTGATAATAGCCTCAGAGCAGTAATATGCCATAATGGGTTTGGGAATCCTCCAAAACAGGGTTTGAGACACTTCTTTTGTTTGTTGATTGGTTGGTTGGTTTTTTGTTTTTGTTAATTCTCATCCAACGATATTTTTCCATTAATTTTTAGAGAAAGTGGAAGGGAAGGGGAGAGACAGAGAGAAACATCAATGTAAGAGAGACACATTGATTGGTTGCCTCCCACACTCGGCCAAACAGGGATTAAATTAGGGATTAAGCTAGGGATTAAGCCTGAAACCAAGGTACATGCTGTTGACCAGAATCAAACCCAGGACCTTCAGTCTGTGGGCCAAAACTCTATCCACTGAGCCAAAGTGGCTAGGGTGAGCCACTTCTAACTCTCTATATGGCTTAATCTTCAGGTTTCTTCTCAGTAAAATGACAATGATAAATATTTTACCTGTATAATTGGATTGATTTGATAACTAATGAGATTATGCAATAAATACTTAGCAAAAATACTGCAAAATATTAGTGGATCAATAAGTGTTCTTATATTTTATTGAACTAAAATGTTATTAAGTATAAGATACACTATTATGTATGTGCTACCAAAAAAGAAAAATAGCTAGGTAAATTATTATAAACCATCAATTACAAAATGCATCCTGACTTGGGTGGTTATTATAATATTTTAAATATGAAATTACTTTTATATATATGTATATATATTTATACACACACAGAATGTCTCAAAAATGTATACATGCTTTGAATAATTATAAAAACAGTGTTGACAGTGTTTATTAAAATGCATTTCACTTTCAAAATGTAATAGAATCTGCAAACAATTGTGTATAAATTTTTTGAGATGCTATATACTAGTGTGTGTGTATGTATGCATATGCATACATACACACACACTAGTATATAGTTTGTTTTGTTAATCCTCACTTGAGGATATTTTTCCATTGATCTTAGATAGAATGTAAGGGAGGGAGGGAGAGAGTGGGGGGGCGGAGAGAGAGAGAGAAACACCGATGTGAGGGACATATTAATTGGTTGCCTCCCCCACATGCCCAGATCAGGGCCAGATCAAACCTGCAACACAGGTACACGCCCTTGACCGAGAATCAAACTCCAGACCCTTCCCTGCATAGGCCAATGCTCTGACCATTAAGCCCATCAGCCAGGGTGACTTTATTATATTTTATATAATAAAAGGGTAATATGCAAATTGGCCCTATTGGCAGAATGACCAGAATGACCAATGGACCAGTCACTATGAGGTGCACTGACCCCCTCCTGGTCCCTTTCCCCGGCCAGCAGGCTCCTATTGTCTGATGGCCATCCTGTCCTTTCCCCGTACTGATCACCTGATGGCAAACTGGAACCTGGCAACTGGGAAAGATGGCCCTGATGAAAGGCCCGGCTTACCTGCGCAGTGCCTTTAGTATTTTATATAAATACTATGATATTTATATAAATAGTATGATAGCCAATTCTTCTTGAAAAAAGAAACCACTTCATTTGAACAATAACAAAAAAGCTATCTTAGAATTAATAACATATAATTATTATTTATATACTACCTGAAATAGGAGTATACTTAAATTAGAATGGTGATCAAGGAGACTGTTTTCTAAGCCTAAGCACATAAAAAAAATAGTAAAGGAATCCAGTTAATGATATCTAGAAACTCTTTATTAATCTTGTAAATTTTCTGTAATCATGAAATTAAGCCCAAATTAAAAATTAATGTTAAGGCCCTAACCAGTTTGGCTTAGTAGATAGAGCATCAGCCCACAGACCAAAGGGTTTGGGATTTGATTCTGGTCAAGGGCATGTACCTCGGTTGAAGGTTCAATCCCTGGCCCTGGTCAGCGCACATGCAAGAGGCAACCAATCCATGTGGCTCTCTAACATCCATATTTCTCTCCCTCCCTTCCATTCTCTCTAAAAATCAATGGAAAAAATACCCTCAAGTGAGGATTAACAACAAAAATTGAATGTAAGAGTTATCAAACACCTAGACAGTTTTACTGTAGTGTACTAAATTTTCAAGGCTAATCATTCATAGATAATTTAAAAATGATAGAACTAGAATTTTTTAGAACTAGAAAACTTCTTTGTTTAGTGGGGTTCTTTTTTCATTTAATAAGTCTTTATTGTTCAGATTATCACAATTGTTCCTCTTATTTCCCCATAACTCCTCTCCATCCGGTTCCCACTCCACCTTCTGCCCTTACCTCCCCCACATTGTCCTCATCCGTAGGTCTACAATTTTTGTCCAGTCTCCTCCCACACCCCTGTCACCCTTTTCCCCTTGAGAATTGTCAGTCCACTCCCTTTCTATGCCCCTGATTCTATTATATTTATCAGTTTATTCTGTTCATCAAATTTTTATTCACTTGATTTTTAGATTCACTTGTTGATAGATATGTATTTGTTGTTCATCATTTTTATCTTTACCTTTTTCTTCTTCTTCCTCTTCTTCAAGAATACCTTTCAGCATTTCATATAATCCTGGTTTGGTGTTGATGAACTCCTTTAGCTTTTTCTTATCTGTGAAACTCTTTATCTGCCCTTCAATTCTGAATAATAGCTTTGCTGGATAGAGTAATCTTGGTTGTAGGTTCTTGCTATTCATCACTTTGAATATTTGTCACTCTCGTCTGGCCTGCATAGTTTCTGTTGAGAAATCCACTGACAATTGTATGGGTGCTCCCTTATAGGTAACTAACTGTTTTTTCTGTTGCTGCTTTTAATATTCTCTCTTTGTCTTTTGCTCTTGGCATTTTAACTATGTTAATCCTCTTTGGATTACTTTTGTTTGTGGTCCTGGACTTGTAAGTCTATTTCTTTCACCCAGTGGAGGAAGTTTTCAGTCATTATTTCTTCAAATAGGTTTTCAGTGTCCTGCTCTCTCTCTTCTTCTGGCACTCCCATAATTCTGATGTTGTTACACTTGAAGTTGTCCCAGAGGCTCCTTAGACTATCTTCAAATTTTTGGATTCTTTTTTCTTTTTGCTTTTTCAGGTGAATGTTTTCTGCTTCTTTGTATTTCAAATCTTTGACTTGATTCTTGCATTTCTCTAGTCTACTATTAAGTCTCTTTATAATATTTTTTATTTCAGTTAGTGTATGTTTAATTTCTAGTTGGTCCTTTTTTATATATTCAAGGGTTTCGCTAAATTTATCAATCTTTTCTAGGAAATTCTTGAAAAACCTTATAAATGTGGTTTTGAACTCTATATCCAGTTGTTTGTTTTCCTCCATTTCTTTCGTTTGTGATTTGTTTCTTTGGCTTTCCATTTTCACTACTTCCCTGAGTTGGTAGAGTAGCTTTGTGTGCTAGGTGTCCTATATGGCCCAGCAGGTCTGCCTCACCAGTTACCTGAGGTAGACACTCTTGGTTCACCCCTTTGTGGACTGTGTGTACAGTCTTATTGTAGTTAAGTCTTGATTGTTGTTGGTATCACTGGGGGGAATTGACCTCCAGGCCAATTGGCAGTGAGGATCAGCTGTGTCTATGCAGAGAGAACTTCTGTGCTGGAGACAGCCTTATGAGACAAGACTTGCAAAATTGCAAAAGCCTCTGTGCTCAGCTTGGATGAGGTGGAGTCTCAAAGCTGAGCAGACAGCCTTGGCTTCTAGTCAGCCCTGCCCTATGTGGCCCCTGGGTCTCAATGTCCTCTCTGTGCACATTCATGTGCACCTCCAGACCTCTGCCTTTCACGGCTCCCTTGAGTTTCCGTGTGCTCTGGGGACCCGTATGAGTCTGGGTCCCCAGGGTCTCACCTGAAAATGAAGTTCAGTGCAGTTGGAAGTGGAGTTCAGCGCAGTTGGGAGGTTTCGTCTTTCTCCTGCTAGAGAAAGCCAGCAGTACACTCAGAAGTCATTCTTCTCTAGCACACTTGCACACCTCCATACCTCTGCCTTTCGCGGCTTCCCTGAGTTTCCGTGCACTTCTCCCTTTTCCGAATAGTCCAGACTTCCCCTGTATGAATCTCGCCCGGAACTGGAGTTCAATGCAGTCAGACCTGGGGTTCAGTGCAGTCGGGAGTTTCTGTCTCCCTCCTGCTAGAGGAAGCCAGCCAGGTACTCCGCCACCAGTCCTCTCCACGCGCGCGTCTCCGTACCTCAGCTTTTTGCAGCTCCTCTGGATCTCCGTGAGCCCCTCTATTTCCTTCTAGTTGTAGAATTTCCACTCAGCCAGCTTTCCTGTGGTTCTGCATAATGTCCGTTCTATCATTTAGCTGTAGTTTTGAAATTGTGCAAGGCAGAAGTTTAGGTGTTCACCTATGCTGCCATCTTGGTTTCTCCCCTAGAACTAGAAATTTTTAACATATGGTGATCAATGGCCTCCCATTTATTTATCTGTGTCATTCGTCAATACATGAAAAAGTGGGCAAACACATGAAAGGTCAAAGGACAAAGAAGGATCATACCACATAAGAGGAGATACAAAAGATAATGGGGGTGTGGTGGGAGGAAAAGAAGATGTATTTATACCCTACCAAAAAGTTCTTAAAAGAAACAAACGTATATCAGTGACTTACTTCACTGGAAGAATTTAAACAATCCTAGGACTAAAGGCCATCAGATCTGTCTTGAGCAGCCCCTCTCCAGAGCAACCCTCTGCGGCCACTGTGGTGAGACCAACTCCCCACCAGGCTGGACCACACCAGCACGGGCCCCCGGCCCACACACACCCTCCGTGGGCACCGAGCCACGGCAGAGCCATGTACAGAATCAGCTTGACCACCAACAGGCTGAACACTGCACAGATGGCGATGTCAGGTACATGTTTACATCCAACAGTGCCACCTCTGGGCTCGTGACCCCCGCCGACATACTCCAGAAGGCCTCTGGGTCTGGCCACTGGCCACCAGCGATAGCAGCGCGGTGGCCGTGGCCATCAGCGCCGGCTCGCCATGGTCCTTCACCAGCACCAGGAGGCGCTGGTGCGGCGAGTCCACCTTGTCCAGGGCGCGCATCGTGCTGATCTTCTGGAGGTACATCTGCAGAATCCCCACAGCAGATTGGCCTGCGACTTTTATCTGCCGCCCGCAGCAGCTCATAGGACAGCCACAAGTTGTAGCCCGAGTCCTTGTCCACCGCGCACACCTTCGCCACCACCTGGCCCCGGGCCCACCAACCACTTCACAGCTCGCTCACCGCACCGCCTCTGCCGCCAGCTCCAGGCCTGCAGCAGCTCCAGCTCCTTGCAGCGCGTACACCTGGCCGCTCTCCGAGTGCACCAACACGGAGCTCGACAGCGCGCTCGCCCACCCGCCGCTCCACCAGCGAGTAGGACACCAGCGCGTTCTCCTGCGCGTCCAGGTCCCGCGCGGACATCGTGAAGATGTGGCAGCCGGGCGGGTTGTTCTCCTTCACGAACACCGTGTGCTCGGGCTGCGCGAACGTTGGCGCATTGTCGTTCACGTCGGCCACCTCCACGGACACGCTGGCTGTGGATGACAACGAAGGCGAACCCCCGTCCCGCGCTGTGACCACTATAGCTTAGCCCGACACGCTCTCGCGGTCCAGGGCGCTGTCCAGCACCAGCGAAAAGTAATTCTTGAAGGCGGACACCAGCTTGAAGGGGACGTGGCGTGTAGGTGAGCAGGTCACCTATCCGTTGGTACCAGACTCTGGGTCAGACACGCTGGCCAAAGCGATGGCGGTGCCCACCTCCGCATCCTCTGGAACCTGGAGTGACTGTGGAGTGAACATCACCTTGGCGGATTGTCATTCCTGTGTACAGCTCCTACCAGGACCGGCAGTGACCGGCCACTGAGGGGATGGATCCCTTTATCAACAGCGTGAACATATTCCCTTCAAAATCCAATTTCCCCAAAATTCTTATTTCTCCTGTTTCTGGATTTCTTGATAACATACATTTCTCACTCGCTGGCAAAATCATTCTGATTCCACAGGAAATTTCTCTCTTCAGTCCTTCGTCTCCATCAGAAGCGTTCCGTGAGACACGACCACCTCTAGGTGGAGGCTGCACTCCAAGCTCCGCCCGCACAGCTCCTCGAGGTGGATCCGAGAATTCACAAACAAAATGCCATTCTGCAGATTTACCTCCAGGAGGTCGCCCCGGAACAGGCGGAACAGGCGCGGCACCAGGCACCAGCTCTGCCAGCTCCAGCCCCAGGTCCTGAGCCATGCGGCCCACGAAGGTGCCTGCTTCTCAGGGAGTGAGAAGAGTAGTACGCCTGGCTGCTCCCCGCCTTCCTGGCTGCTCCCCGCCTTCCTGGCTGCTCCCTGCCTTCCAGGCTGTGAGTAACAGAAGTAAAAGCAGCAGACGAAGGACTCCTGGGCTGCCTCGCCAGGTAAACACCATTGTAGATAAGGAGACCTCAATGTCAGGAATGTCCGTTTTTAGGGAATATTCCTCAGGAACCGTTACGAACAGTCTCCCTTTTCTGTAAATAGAGTTTAGTCATTTTCCCCCAGAATTCCGGTTGATAATGGAGTGGATCCTGTTCTGTGAATGGTTGGAATCTGAACTCAGAGACAAAGTTTTCCCTTTTCACCTTTTGAGCGCACAACGACATCATGTGACTGTGTGTACAAGAAAGATCCTGATGTTCTTTTTTGTTTAACCACTTCCCAGGTTACGTTCAGTTGTTTGGACTTTGGGATATTTTCATGGATCATTTGTAAATACTTTTTAAAAATATATGATATTAGAGACAATGCACAAATATTTCCATCATTGTGCAGTTTTTAAAATATTCTAAATATTTGTTTTTAAAACATTGTGAAGTCTATCATAAAGTAATAACTGACATAGGTAAATCAGAAGCTACTGTTTAGCTATCATGAAGAATAAAATAAAGAATAAAAACTGTTGTCTTTTAAAATATTATAAATTCATGTATTCACATGTTAGAAAAAAGAATAATATTCATCACTCCTGCCACAATATTGCTTACAATTCACACTTGTCATGACTTTTATCCTACAGAAACACTACACCGTAAGAGTTCAGGAAAAAGTAAAGAATTCCCTCACTTAGTAAAGGATAAAAACTTAATATTTCAATCGTTCATTTATATAAATTATTTTATTCATAAATCTGGTGAATGTTAGAATTCATCATAAATATGGAAGGTGTCATTGTTTTTTGATTCCTTGATGCTCAAAAGTGATTACTTTTTATACAATTGTTCTCATTCCCATAGCATGTTAAGATACCAACTAGGTACAGATTTTAGAAAGTTTTACTCTAGCAGGTATGAAAGTTTTCATGTAAAATGTTAAGTCAATTCCTCAAAATTTCCCAATATTCTAAAGTGGTAGTGGAGCTCTCATGAAATGTTTTGGAACTAAGCTCATTGACTAAATTCAAAAGGATATAAACTTCATAATAACCTTTTGGTTTCCTTCTAAATTTTTCCCTTCAGGGTACTTACTGGTTACCCAGACTATGCCTCTCTTCAAAAAATTTGGTGACTATGACGAAAGGGAAAAATACATAATTTCACTTATTAATTCAAGACCAGCTTCAAGGAAAAATAAAACTGATAAGATCCCACAGCTAGATGTGAACAAGTAAAAACAGACTTTATAAGCTCACTAAAATTCAAGTCAAAAATCTTAAACCAACAATTTGTTTCCATTCCTTCCCTCTCTATATATAAAAGCCTAAGCAACTGAATGACTGGTAAACCAGTCACTGTGATATGAACTGACCACCAGGGGAAAGACACTCAAAGCAGGAGCTGCCCCCTGGTGATCAGTGCGCTCCACAGCCAATCTCCCGTGGCTGGCCTCAGGGAGATTGGGTGAGACGGCCCTGTTTAGCCTCGATTGCTGGCCAGGCCAAGGGACCCCAACCATGCACAAATTCATGTACTGGGACTCTAGTATATAATAATCATAAAAGAAACTGAAATATGAAGTCTTCACAAAACCAGAAATAATAACCAAGATTAGTTTTACAAGTACAACTTAAGTCAACTATAAAACTATCTCTTAATCAAAAACACTGATTAATGTTGAATTTGATGCTATCAAACGATTAAATTTCCTAATATCACCAATAAGCTTTTTTTTAATATGTTTTATTGATTTTTTACAGAGAGGAAGGGAGAGGGATAGAGTTAGAAACATCCATGAGAGAGAAACATCAATCAGCTGCCTCCTGCACACCCCCTACTGGGGATATGCCTGCAACCAAGGTACATGCCCTTGACCAGAATCAAACATGGGACCCGTCAGTCTGCAGGCCAAAGCTCTATCCACTGAGCCAAACTGGTTAGGGCCACAAGCTTCTTTATTTCCTATCTTCCATTCTCAAAAATACTCAATGTACCATAAATGCTAAGAAACTTTACTGAAAATGTGGTGTGTTATGTAGTTTTCACACACTGTTAAACATAACTAAATTATTAAACAGATAGGAAAATCTACATTTCATTTATTACCTAAATAACTGAACTAGAAAATAGGTTGGAATGATAATTTTACAACTGAAAATATAATCCTGAAATAGAATAAGTATAAAATGAATATATTTGTAGAAATTAGTTCAAATAATTTGAAATTATTTTTAAAATGTACATTAATTACTTATGTGCAGTAAATACAATGATTTGTACAATTTTAAACTACTTAAAATATTCCAATATATTTGTTCATTAAATTCAAATGACCTTCAGTCATTCCAAGAACTTCATTTGGAGATGAGTAATAGTGTATGCCATATCTAACATGCACATTTATTATATTTATAGTTTCATAAAAGATGTGTTGTTTTAATCATGTTTGAGTCTGAAATCTCTTATATTTAATCTGGTTGCCTACTTTGAAATAAAGAATGTTGTTACCCCAATTATACTGAGGTTCAAAGGTTCATGACCAGAGGTCCAAGAATGGGTTTCAGCATGAGTCCTGCAATATTAAGCCAAATGGTATGCTGGGTAATTTTAAGGGGAGAATGGCCACATGTGACTTTTGGTGGATTCCCAAAGAGGTCAATGATTACATCACCCTACATTTAGCTAAGAACCAGTGAATTAGAAAAATGACTTAGCAGTAAATGATCTTTGCTAGAATCTTCAGGTGTGATACTAAATGGAAAGATAATTTCACAGACGTTAGAAATAAAGCATAATAAAAGATAGAAAATTTAAAACATGAGATGGATGAAACTGATCCTTGTCAATAGGCTTCATGTTATTAGTTAACTTTTTCCTTCCTAGATAAATCTTTAAAAAAAAACAAACAAACAGGAAAATTGCCAACTACCATGTTTTGCAGATAATATAAGCCTATATACATGCCTTTAGCAAATTTGAATGACTTGATTGCATAATATAATAACCTTATTTGTTTAGTTTACTTTGAAAGCATAAATTTAGTTCTGGTTGAATATATAATAAATAAATCTCTACCCATTTCATAGAACAAAATAAAAATGAACAGAACTTTCAATTATATTATTTCAATGAAAGAAGCATACTAGAATGCAAGACTGCATTTTTAATGCAAATAATATTAAAACAAGTTTTATTTTATCAGTAGTAAAAATTAATGATTATCTAATGAGCAATAAATGTATAATGAATGTTTAACATCTCAGAAAAAGAAAGGTAAATTCTTTCCATCCTAATAAAGTGTTCTGTCATTGATACAAGCCTGAAGTGAGAAAAGTCAAGTAATCTAATAATATGAAAATATCAAGGCAAAACGTTCTTAAAAGAGAATGGGAATCCATAGTGATTATATACATTACTGAGGATTAGAGATAAAATAGTTACCTGAATAGATCAATGATAATTACAAATATTTCTAATAAAGTGATAATGAGAAAGACAATCTAACAAAACATTAGAAGAAATAGAGCACTTAATGGCTAAAAAACTGAGTTCTTCATATGATCCCAATTGTATTGCCCTTGCTGGTGTGGCTCAGTAGGTTAGCAGTGGTCGGCAAACCGTGGCTCTCAAGCCACATGCAACTCTTTGGCCCCTTGATATGGCTCTTCCACAAAATACCACGTGTGGGC
>JAAGEH010000539.1:0-10249 GCA_011751065.1 Lasiurus cinereus
TAAGGGGTCTGAATGCCAGGGGAGCACAGTTTTTATATATTTAACAGCTTAGTTATTCAGACTTGAATGAGAATGACAAACGTCTAGTTTCTAAAGGCTTGGGAATTTTGTTATGATTTGCTTCCAATTGCAACCCTTACTCATAGGGGAGAGAATTGTCTGTTGGTCATGGGCCCCTTGTCATTTGCTGGAATGGCAATGAGGAAGAGACCTGTGTCTGTCACCATCTGATGCTTTTTCTTGGAATCTTAGAAGCTTTAGGTTTATTGCTGTGGTGTTTTGTGTGACTGTGTGTGTGTGTTTCTTCGATGGATTTACTTTTTCTATGTCTGACACTTAATTTATTATTTAAAAACATTCTGAGGTGAGAGAAACCAAGATGGCGGCATAGGTGAACCTGAATTGCTGCCTCACACAACAATTTCAAAACTACAACTAAAAGACAGAACTGACATCATCCAGAACCACAGGAAAGTTGGCTGAGTGGAAATTCTACAACTAGAAGTAAAGAGAGGAGCTCACAGAGACTCAGATGAGCTGAAGTACAGAGACACGTGGGTGGAGAGAGCTGGCGCTGGAGTGACTGGCTGGCTTCCTCTGGCAGGAGGGAGATGGAGACTCCCAACTGCACTTGAACCCCAGGTCCAAGCGAGACTCATATGGGGGGAGTCTGGACTGTGAAAAGGGAGGAGTGCACGGAAATTTAGGGGAATTGTGACAGGGCAGAGGTCTGGGGGCGTGCACACCACTGCATGCAGAAGACAGACTGCTGATTGTGCCGCTCGTTTTCTCTTGTGGGTGGGAGACAGAGCCTCCCAAGTGTGCCACTTCCAACTTCACTGAACCTCAGTTTTGGGCGAGACCCTGGAGACCCAGACTCATATGGGTCGCAGAGCAGCAGGGGTGTCACAAAGGCAGAAGTTTAGAGGCATGCATGCAGTCACACAAGAGAGGCTTCAATGATTGCCAAGAGACACTTGAGACCCAGGGGCCACATAGGGCGTGGCTGACTGGAAGCCAAGACAGTCTCCTAAGCCCTGATACTCCACCGATCCAAGCTCAAAAAAGAGGCTTTTGCAGTTTTGAAAGTCTTATATCATAAGGCTTATTCCAACACAGAAGTTCTCCTGGCATAGTGAAAATGCAGAGACAAAGGAACAAATCACAAATGAAAGAAATGGAGGAAAACAAACAACTGGATATAGAGTTCAAAACCATGAATATAAGGTTTTTCTAGAATTTCCTAGAAAAGATGGATACATTTAGTGAGACCCAAAAGGAGATAAAAAAGGACCAACTAGAGATTAAACACACTGACTGAAGTAAAAAATATTATAGAGAGACCTAACAGCAGACTAGAGGAAAGCAAGAGTCAAGTCAAAGATTTGAAATACAAAGAAGCCTAAAACACTCAACTGAAAAAGAAAAAAGGACCCAAAAATTGTAAGATAGTGTAAGGAGCCTCTGGGACAACTTCAAGCATACCAACATCAGAATTATATGGGTTCCAGAAGAAGAGAGAGCAAGATACTGAAAACCTATTTGAAGAAATGACAGAAATTTTCCCCACATGGTGAAAGAAATAGACTTACAAGTCCAGGAAGCGCACAGAACCCCAAATTTAAAAAAAATCCAAAGAGGACCATACCAAGACACATCATAATTAAAATGCCAAGAGCAAAACACAAAAAGAGAATATTAAAAGCAGCAAGAGAAAAACAGTTCATTACTTACAAGGAAGCACCCATATGATTATCAGCTGATTTCTCAACAGAAACTATGCAGGCCAGACAGGAGTGGCAAGAAATATTCAAAGTGATGAATATCAAGAACATATAACCAAGATTACTCTACCCAGCAAAGCTATCATTCATAATTGAAGGGCAGTTAAAGAACTTCACCAATAAGAAAAACTAAAGGAGTTCATCAACAGTAGTATTATATGAAATGCTGAAAGGTACTCTTTAAGAAGAGGAAGAAGAAAAAGGTAAAAGCCAAAAAATTATGAACAACAAATACATATCTATCAACAAGAGAATCTAAAAATCAAGTGAATAAAAAATTTGGTGAACAGAATAAAATGGTGCCTAAAATAAAATCAGGGGCATAGAAAGGGAGTGAACTGACAATTCTCAGGGGGAAAGGGGTGAGGAGGGTGCAAGGAGAGATTGGACAAAAATCATACACCTATGGATGAGGACAATGCGGGAGGAGGTCAGGGCTGAGGGAGGAATAGAAGCCTGGTGAGGGGGAGCTTTGGGGGGAAAAAACAGGAACAAATGTAATCTGAACAATAAAGATTTATTTAAAAAATAAATTAAAAATAAGATATTTTAACTTGGACAAATGTAATGTGGTACAGTTTTTCATAATAAAGTCATTGTCACTTAATGAGATCAAAGGTATTACACATTTGTTAATACTCCCAACTTAAATTAGTTATATTTTTAAATTAATCTGTTTTGTTTCTAAATGTGAAGACCAAATATAATGTTTTTAATATTATACATACTTGGAATGAAAATACTGAAAATCTATGAATTTATATAATCTCTTTAAATATAAGAATTATTACAGTATAGTATGGGATTACATTTTCAAACATTTCTAGAATATAGTGATTTATAATGCACATACAAAATTTAACTGCAATTAGTTTGTTGACTTCTGTATTAAGGTATTATACTTCTGTTGAGAAATAATGTTTTTGATACAAATGTCTATAATATTTATAAAATTAGATATGTTTCTATAAATATGTCTTTATCAACTTAAGAGAGAGGAAGGAAAAGGAGAGAGAGAGGGAAATAACAGTGAAGAGAGAGAATCATTGACTGACTGGTTGCTGGTTGCTTATGCCCCACTGGGGCTCAAGGCCTCAGCTCAGGCATGTGCTCTGACCAGGAATCAAACTGTGACCTCCAGCTTCATGGTTTGTTGCTCAACCCATGATTCATACCAGTGTGGAAGGAGTGTTGTTGTTTTTACATACCATCATATTTTAATAGTTATCACAGAATAGTTATTTGAAAATACATTTTTAATGAAATTATAGTTGTCACTAAAGGCCTTTCTATCTTCAATGATTACCAGAATATGTAATGAAGACAGAACCTTATCAATGCAAAGAGCATTGGATAAATTTTAACCAAGAGTCAAATTCTAATGTATATCAGAAAATTCAGCTTCCAGAGAACTATTATAAAGGTGGAAAAGTCTTTGACCAAATGTAAAATCAATGTATACTTCAGTTTATTAATACTGTTATAGAAACAAACAAATGAAGAAAATGTGACAAGTCTTTGAAACAATCTTCAAATCATACTGAACAAGATAATATATTAGAGAGGAAGCTTACAAATTTAATCTATGTGTGAGACTCTTCAGTCAAATACTCAATCTAAATAAACTTAAGAAAATCCATAATGTAAAAAAACATAAATGTGAAGAATCTGGTAAAACATTTAATTTCCTTTCAAATATTCATGAACATGAGAGAATTCATACTGGAGAGAAGCCTTATAAATGCAGAGAATGTGGCAAATCCTACCGCTGGTCCTCAGCCTTTATTTGTCATAAGAGAATTCATAGTGGAGAAAAGCCTTATAAATGTAGAGAATGTGGCAATGCTTTTACCACATCTTCATCCGGTATCATCAGAAAGGGAGAAGGCCTATCAATGTAGAGAATGTGGCAAAGCCTCTAGAAAGTCCTCACATCTTACTAGGCATCATAGTGGAAAGAAGCCTTATAAAAGTAGTGAATGTGGCAAAGCCTTCAGTGACTCCTCAAACTTTGCTTATCATCAGAGAGTGCATACTGAAGAGAAGCCCTATAAATGTGGAGAATGTGGCAAAGCCTGTGGAAGCTCCTCACACCTTACTAAGCATCAGAGAGTTCATACTAGAGAGAAGCCCTATAAATGTAGAGAATGTGGGAAAGCCTTCAGTGACTCCTCAAACTTTAACATCAGAAACTTCATACTGGAGAGATTTCTTATAAGTGTAGAGAATGTGGCAGTCTTTAAATGTTCCTCCCATCGAAACTGATTTGGCTCAGTGAATAGGGTCAGCCTGTGGACTGAAAGGTCCCAGGTTCAATTCCAGTCAAGGGCATGTACCTTGGTTGGGGAAACATCCCCAGTGGGGGGCGTGCAGAAGGCAGCTGATCGATGTTTCTCTCTCATTGATGTTTCTGGCTCTCTGTCCCTCTCCCTTCCTCTCTGTAGAAAATCATTAAAATATATATATTTTTAAATGTTCCTCCTCCCTTAAAGTACATCAGAGAGTTCATTCTGGAGAGAAGCGACATGAATGGAGAGAATGTGGCACATCCATTTGCAGCTTTGCAGCTCCTGAAACCTTACTGCACATCAGAGAGGTAATTCTGGAGATGAGCCTTATAAATGTGAAAATGTAACAAAGTCCTTATTCAGTGTTCTTACCTTATTGTATACCAGAGTTCAAACTTGAGATAAATATTACAGTTAGGAGGAGTGTCATAAGTCCTTGATCAGCAGTGAGAACTTCTAAACATCACAGTATTCTGTCTGGGAACAAGCCCTATGAATGTAAAAAATGTAGTGAAGTTTTTAAAAGCCATTGATGTATAGGCAAGCCTCAGGTTATATTGGACTCAATGTATGTCATTTCATGGTTATATCACCATCTCCCATTTATTTATTAAAAAATAAAGTGTCATTTCCACGTATGGCATTTGCACAAAGTTTGCACAGGAACTATTTGGAGAGCGGACTGGATGAATACATTGTCATGCAGCACTATATGAGGCAGATACTGTTGTACTTGAACATGTGAAAGGATCTACTCCTATGAAATCAACTGAGATTAGAAAGCAGCATAGTGGTCTCATTATTGAGATGGAAAGATTATTAGTGCTTTGGCTGGATGACGAGCATCAATGGTATCCCAGTTAGCCTGATATTGATTCAGGAGCAGGTGAAAAGATTGTTTGAGACCTTGAAAAAAGAAAAGGGGAAGGGAGTGAAAATGAAGAGTTTGTGGCTAGTAAAGGTTGGTTTATGCGTTTAAGGCTCATGCTAACTTGCATAACTTAAGGTGCAAGGGGAAGCTGCTAGTGGTGATGTGAAAGCAGAGAGTGGTTTTCCTAGTGCATTGGCTGAGATAATTTGGGAGGGAGGTTACTGTGATAAGTGTTTAATGTGGATGAGACAGGCTTGTTATGGGAGCGTATGCCTACAGGTACGTACATCACCAAGGAGGAGAAGACAGCATCAGGCCATAAAGCCATCAAGGAGAGATTGGCTTAGCTCCTTGAGGCTAATTCTGCTGGTGACTTCAAGCTGAAGCCCTTGTTGGTTATATGGATGAGAACCCAAGGGCATATGGAAGGGTCAACTACCTGTCATCTGGAAATATAACAAGAATGCATCAGGTGACACTTACTATATTGGAGGGCTGGTTCACCAACCATATTGTGCCAGAAGTGAAGGAATACTGTGCTTCAGAGGGGTTGCCCTTTAAGGTGTTGCTAGTGCTGGACAATGCCCCTGGTTACATTGTCAATTTGAATAACTTCCATCCAAATGTCAAGGTGGTTTACCTTCCACCTTCCTTTTACAGCCTTTGGACCAAGGTGTCATTGCCTCTTTCAAGGTATAATACCTTCGAAGGACATTTGCTGTGACATTTAGGGTAACTGACAAGGATAAAGAGTTGACCCTCAAGAACTTCTAGAAACCTTACAATGTTCTTGCTGCTGTAAAAAATATTTCTGAATCTTGGGATGAAGTTAGGCAGACGAACTTGAATGTGTTTGGAAAAAATTATGCCCCCACTTTGTGAATGATTTCCATGGCTTTGAGGATTCAGTTGAGGTTTTCATCAAGAATGTTGTTGAGCCTTGACTGGTTTTGCTCAGTGGATAGAACGTCAGCCTGTGGACTGAAGGGTTTCAGGTTTGATTCTGGTCAAGGGCATGAACCTTGGTTGTGAGCACATCCCTAGGAGGCAGCTAATTGATGTTTCTCTCTCATCAATGTTTTTAACTCTCTATCCCTCTCCCTTCCTCTCTGTGAAAATCAATAAAATATATTTTTTTAAAAAGAATGTTGTTGAGTTGAGTAAATAGCTTGATTCGGAGGAGGAGGCTGAGGATGGCACAGATCTGCTGGCATCTCATGGAGAGGAGTTATCTACTGAGGACCCCATTCAACTGAAACAGCAGTTCCATGAAGAGGAAGACATGCCACCCTCAGAGCCCAAGATATTTACAAGCAAGGAATTAGCAGGCGCCTTTGCAATGATAAAGGATGCCTTGGCAAGGTTTGAGGCTCAGGACCCCAACATTGACAGGTACATTAAGGTTACCAGAGGGATCATGGATAGCCTGCTGTGTTACAAGGAGATTTGGGAGGACAAGAAGAAGGTATCCTTTCAGACTAGCCTTGGATGTTATTTAAGAAGGTAAACAGGCTTGCAACAGATCCTGTACCCTCTATCTCATATCCCTCTCCAGACTCACCTGTCCCAGTATCTCATGCACCTTCTGCAGGTTCTGCTCTCAAACCTCCTCCCTCCAATAGCCTAGTGTAAGCCTCTCTTCCCCACCTCTCTCCCATCCCCTATTGTACAAGCCACCAACAATAGTAAAGGGAATGATAATACAGTATTTACCCTTGTATGTACATAGGTGTTTCATGGTATTTTTATTTACCACAAGTAAAGGTCAGAAATTGTTATCTTTAAAATTTTTTTTGACTGTTTCACTTCATTACTGCTGTGTATGTGCTCCATGTAAGTTATGTAGGTGGGATCTGACTTATTGCAAAAATCATGTTATATTGCGTCGTAGGAATGGATCTCTGACATCACTCAAGGACCTATTTTATTACTGTACATGAGAAACTTCATATTGAAGAGAAACTTTCAAATATAAAGCATGTGTAAGATCCTGTACCTATTGCTCAAAATTTACTAAATATCAGAGACTTTTATAGTGGAGAAAAGCCTTAAGCTGTTGAAATGTGAGAAAGCACTGGCTAGCTGGCTGGCTTCAGTGGTTTAGCTTCAATGTATGAACCAGGAGACCAGGATGCAATTCCTGGTCAGGGCACAGGCCCTCATTGCGGACTCAATTCCAAGTGTGAGGCTTGCAGGAGCCAGTTGATCAATGATTCCCTCTCATCATTGATGTTTCTATAGCCCCCTCTCCTTTCATCTCTTCTATAACAACAGCATCTAAAACTCTTCCTCACATCAGCCCTTCAAGCTCCTGTAGCTCTGTTCAGTAGTTGTAATTTTACTAATGCTATAATTGACATCAAAATTTGGCAAATAAATTGCTTTATGTTCATGAAGTAGGTAGGGCAGCATTCAATATTTATGCTGTATTCTAAAGTTTTGAATATTATAATTTTTGGATTATATTAAATTGGATTCTGTGTACTCTATCACTGGAATGATTTTTCTTGTCCTGATTTTCATTGGAATCCTTAAGAATTTCTCAGTGTTACCTCATGAACTTTTTTCTTGGGGTAGAATGAACTGGTATAAAACATATTTTATTCTCAACTAGAGGTCTGGTGCATGAACATTCATGCACTTGAGGGGTCTGTACCTCAGTCCAGCCCGTGCCCTCTTGCAGTCCAGGAGCCCTCAGGGAATGTCCGGTCAATCAGGGGACTGCACCGTCTGGCAATCACCTCTCCACAGCTGCTGATTGCCACTGCCCCACGATTGTCGTCCCCTCCCTCTCCCACTGGAACGTGTGTTATCTCGGCTGGCACTGCCTGCTCGCTGGCCTTGCCCCCGACTTTGACCAGTCATTTCACCTTTCAGTTGATTTGCATATTAAGTTTTTATGCTAATAGGATTAGAGGCCAGGTGCACAAAATTTGTGCACTGGTGGGGTCCCTAGGCCTTGCGGGCAATCAGGGCCAATTAAGGCCAAGCCAATATGGGTCTGACAGCGTCGGGAGAGGAGGTGACTGTTGCCAGGCCCGACTCAGAAGGATCTGACACCAGACGCTGATACTGCCCTTGGCTCCCTGTCACTCTGGTTCCCCACCTCCCCACCTTGTCCCCTGGGTGCTGCAACACCACTGGGGGCCTGCTTGCTGCAGGAGGGACAGTGGGGAGGAGCCAAGGAAGGTTTTGATCTGCAGTTTGAAAAGTGTAGGAGGCAGCTAACCAATGTTTCTGTATCATCACTGATGTTTCTATCTCTATTTCCCTCTCCAAAATCAATCAAATATCCAAGGTTTTTAAAAGAGGAAAGGTAGGGCAAAGAGCTATTGACTGGGGGGCATTTGAGATCATGCTCACATTTCAAATAGGATAATACAAGGTGGTCCTCAGGGGGTGACAGGTGAGGAGTGGCCGTGGGTGGAGAAGGGCACTGTGGGCTGAAGAACGGGCTGTAATGACTGGGAATGTCTGTGACAGTGACACCGAGTGTGTGTGTGGGCCGTTACTGGAATCATTCATCCTCAACAGGTTTGGGTTCTGGATGGGAGGAGAAACCAAAAAGATCATGGGCCTTTCTGATCCTAGAAGGTGAGGTGGGCGGCAGGAGTGGGCTGCCCTGCTTCCCTACAAATGTAAACAGTGTCACTGCACATGGACCTCAGCGTCCAAATCAATGCCCACCCAGCCCTGGTGACTGTGTCCTGCAACTCTCTGGTTTTGCTGCTATTGGCTGGGTAGGCTAAAGCCACACCCCCAAGCACAGGTAATATAGGAAGGGGCAGGCAGCTCAGCAGTGCTCTGTCCACCATGGAGCGGGATGGGGAGCAACTGTTCATGTGAACAGCTGTGGAGTTGGAAGGGCTGCGCTTCCTGCATTCACCAGTAAGTTCCCACAAGCCCGTGATGCACCAGCCTGGCTGGGCGGGTCCTAGGGAGGCTTTTCCCTCCTAGAGCCATTTTTCCCAGGTGGTGGCATCGGGATGCTTTTTTTTTTTTCAGTTTATTATTATTATTTTTTTTGTAAAGCAAGATCTGGGCTTGTGGTTCCTGGTATCCCTGGGCCATAGTGTATGCTTCCAGGCCTCACTGCCCCCTGTCTCCCTCTTCCTGTGTTCAACGTCTGGCCCCTGGTGGTCAGTATGCATCACAGCAACTGGTCGACCTGTCGTCCTGGTTCCACTGTATTGGTCACTGGGCTTTTGTTATATAGACTAGTGGCCCGGTGCATGAAATTCATGCATGAGGGGGGTGTCCCTCAGCCCAGCCTGTACCTTCTCCAATCTGAAACCCCTTGGGGGATGTCAGACTGTTGGTGTAGGCCCGATCAGTCAACAGCCATGTGCATTTATAATGTTTATTTACATTTGTAGGGAAGGATGGTAGCCCTGTGGGTTCGGGTCTAAACCAGCAGTCGGACATCCCTCTTACAATCCGGGACTGCTGGCTCCTAATTGCTCACCTGCCTTCTTGCTTGATTGCCCCTATCCACTCTGCCTGCTGGTTTGCTCAACCCTAACTGCCTCCACCCCACTGGCCTGCTTGTCCCCAACTGCCCTCCCTGCTGGCTTGCTCATTCCCAACTGCCCCCCTCCGCTGGCCTGATCACCAGCAACATCCCCCCTTCCCTCCCAGCAACAGCCTGATCACCCACACCTGCTGTCCCATCCTGGCCTGATCACCCATGTGCTCCCCTCTTGGCCCCTAACCACCTCTACCTTGGCCCTGCTACCATGGCTTTTCCAGAAGAACATTCCGAAGGTTTCCTGAAAGGTCTCCCAGCCTAATTAGCATATTACCCTATTGTTAGTATAGAGGCTTGGTGCACAGGTGAGGACCGGCTGTTTTATTCTGACAGTTTCCCAAATCACGGTGGGGTTCTCTTGTGGGGGCGGAGTGGCCTGGGTGAAGGTCCTGTGGTGGTTTATAGGCTGGCCATGCCCCCCAATAGGGATCTTCACTCATGAGGATGTGGCCAGCCTGGGTGAGAGGCTGAGGGCCATTTACAGGCCCCTCCCTCAGCAGCCTGCCCCAGCAACCCAAGCCTCCTGCTCACTCCCTCCTGCTCCTTGGCTTCTGCCCACAGGCCCTTCCTTCTGCAGCAGGCCCAGGCGAGTGGGAAGCTTGGCTTCCTCCATTACCTGGGGCAACCTAAGCCTTCCATCCACTCCTACTGGCTCTGAGGCCGCCCCCATCTTTGTCCCGCCAATTTGCATATTCCCTTCCCCCCCTCCCTGAGGGTTTAGGATTCCAGGTAAATCCCAGGCAGAAAGTTTCTGGTTTCAAACCCAGTCTGCCCGCCT